>KN839837.1:555904-747205 GCA_000827185.1 Hydnomerulius pinastri MD-312
GGATGAGACCAAAGTAATTATTGCTCACGGATGCAATCCGATTTCACGAAAGCGCGATTGCGGATCACAAATTAGGCCTGAAAGCCGGGAGCGACCCTTAGCTCTTTCACTAACACATTCACTCGTACACAGCAAGCTACCTCATGCTACTTATCCTGCGCTGGTAATTTTCTCCCGGTACCTAGTGAGACTGTATGATGGCCGGAGCTCCTCCAGCAACCACAAATGAGCTAGAGCGTTGGTACGCGTGACTGATTGAATCTAGCTCTTATCCTACTCACAAACAGTCTTTCATGAAGGGAGCGCTTGGCTGAGGAGCAGTCAGGTAGTTCAACTTCTCCTACCGCGAGTCCTCCTTGGGTAGGTTCTAATAATATTGCACGCAGCGTTATTCCGCCAGACACTCTCAGAAAACACTTTCCTTCGGGACCGCGTGGATGAGCTGGAACGGGAACTATCGGTCTGGAAGCTGGCCTTCAAGACCGCAGAAACCGAAAGAAATGACCTTCAAAAGCACTTGCTAAAGCTTGAGAAGAGCATAGGGTCTATGAAAGTGCGTGGCGTGGCCGGGAAAACGCTGAAGCGGATACTGACTAACATGCAGGACGAGAACCCCCTATTTCTGTGCTTGATTGATGGAGACGGCAACATCTTTTCGCAAGAATTGCTTGCTGCAGGGCACGCTGGTGGTCGGCAGGCTGCTATGCTCTTAACAAAGGGTCTGACTGACTACATCATCGAAACGGATGCTGAATCCTCCGGGCGTGGGCAAGTCTGGCTGACAGTCTATTGCAACAAGTCAGGCTTGATGGACACACTCGTGAACAACGACATATGTACCGCCGGGGAGTTTGAAGCCTTTGTGTTAGGGTTCAACCAATCTTCCCCATTGTTCTCCATCGTCGACGTTGGCGGCGGAAAGGAGGCAGCGGATGCGAAGATCAAAGGTGAGTGCTTGAGATGACGTGTTTAAGGATACCGCCTCACAACTGCGCAGAATGTCTGCGTATATTTACTCGTTTTCCTCAGACATCTCATGTGTTCTTTGGAGGTGGGTTTCTCGATCTTTTTGGGACACACGTCATTCCTGACGCGTCTGCTCTACCCAGGAGGACACGACAATGGTTACACCTCAACTTTGAGCCACCTCGAAAACGAGGGCTTGCTGAAGAAGATCGTCCTGCTACGCGGTTATCGAACGCTGGCTACGGAACTCCAACATTTCGACATTCCTCAGCTATACACTGAAGGGGTCTTTATGGCGAAGAAATTGCCGCCAAACTTCCACAAGAAAGTACATACTACATCGTCCGCCGGAACGCGTACTCCCGAAACAGATAAACTACCCCATGTTCCGCAAGATGCGCTTCCTCCCAGAAGTGGTACTCCTGGTAAGGGCCGTGCATTCCTTAGGTATCTTAATCCACTACTCGTAAGTGCCCTTCTCATCCAACGTCGCCCGGTATCACTGATCTGTATTCTTGCCAAGCCTCTCAACAAGCGTGTGTGGTTCCATAGCGTTTCCAGGAGCTTTTGTTTAATTTTTCTCGTTTAGAGAGCCCTCGTCCTTGCACATTTTTCTATCTCTCCAAATGTAAACAAGGAGACAAGTGCAGCTATGGGCACAACTACTACTTGACACCAGAAAACCTTGCAGAGCTTCGGGAAAATGCCAAAAAGTCACCGTGTCCCAACATCAACCGAAGTATGTATTATTCCTCTAACCTCAATTTGTGCTCCACGCTCAAACGTGGCAGACCAACATTGTCCCTTCGGAGAGACGTGTCCATCTGGTCATGCCTGTCCCAGGGGCGCCAAGTGCATTTATAAGAAACAAGGAAAGTGCAAGTTCAACGGTCGTAAGTTTGTTTTACTTTATGGAACATAATCCAGCTCACAATCACGCAGGAACGATGCATATGGGGTCTCCTGATCCAGCAGAGAAACACATTCTACCCGTGGGCCAGGGGAGCAGCGCTATGAGCCGAGCAAGTTCGCCTTCGACGATATCGGATCCGAGCAGCCCAACCTGCTCGATCAGTTCTCCTGGGCAGTATTCTTTCTAATCTGCCCGGCCTAGCATCAAGACAATGAACATGCACCCCACGTACGCGTATTGATACAAAGGCTCTCACAAACACCACGACTGTGTCACGGTCACGTGACATCCACGATACTTTACGTACACCAATTATACGATCCCGAACACCATGTTTTCTAAATTTGTTCTTACAACTTTCTGCTGGCTGGCCCCAACTTTCTGCTGTCCACCCACATCATGCCTGAATCCTATGCTGAAGAGCGCGCTGCAAATATCCTCCGCAATAACCTACTTTTGGACTCGCTTGGGGTGAAGAAACTGAAGCCTCTTCATGAGCCAAAGGAGAAGCCAAGGAAACGAGTACCACCAGCCAGTAACAAACGAAAGGCCTCAGCAGTCGAAACACCAACTGAAGAGCCTGCACCAAAGGTAGCTCGAGCCGAAGAGTCACCAGAAGGTCGACGTCGAAGTACGCGAATTGCCAGTAAACCTGCGGATGTGGGATCGCAGGCCGAACAACGACGTGGTACTCCGCTCCCTATTTCTGTGAAGTCTATCGTACCCAGCGAATCGGGCACTTCGAGGGGCCAAAGGCGGCATGACCCGTGAGTAAGGCATGCTATCTCGTACTGACCATTGCTCAATGAAGCGCAGCAAAACTTACGGGTCCATCCCGGGAATTGAGGTTGGCTCTTGGTGGGCATCGAGGTAACGCACCTAAGCAATAGCACTTAAAGGATTGAAATGTTGATCCCGGTTTCAGAGAAGAGTGCTCGAATGATGCAATTCATGCGTACGTTCCCTGTCTTGTCTTGATTCTCTTCGTTTCTCACCTATCGCAAAGGCCCTGGGTAGGAGGTATCGCACCAGGTCCTAGCGGCGCATACTCTGTCGCACTATCCGGAGGTTACGACGACGACGTTGACAATGGCTATGCATTGTAAGTCCACTGATGTTTAGTTGTTGCTCTTTTTTCGGTCTTATTGAAACCATTGGTACGACCCAGTACATATACTGGCGCTGGTGAGATTCACTGCACACATGGAGTGCTGCGGAAATTAACTCGTTGCAGGTGGCAGGGATCTTAAAGGTACAAAGGCGGCGCCAAAGAACGTAGGTTGCTATATGAACGCCACTTCAGCCAATAACAACCCAGGTCTAGCTTCGAACTGCAGAGCAGAGCTCCGACCAATCCTTTGAACATAATCACAACAAGGCTCTCAAGGTGTGATCGATCTGGCAAAGATACTGAACCTTGACTCACTTGTCGTGAAGCGCTCTGTTGAGACAGGCAAGCCAGTACGAGTGATCCGAGGCTTCAAACTACAATCAAAATATGGTCCAAGTGAAGGGTAGGTCATCTCGCTCCCGGTGCTTCGACGGTCTGGTGACTAAAATTCATCTCCCCAGATATCGCTATGATGGCTTATACGTCGTCAAGAAGGTAAAGACATCCCCTCAGGCAACGAACAAATACTGATGTGAGAACTGTAGTACTGGCAGGTGAAGGGACTGAACAAAGGAGGGTATTTAGTATGCAAGTTTGCTTTCGTTGTAAGTCATTGGCCTTGAAGATGATTCGTCGCCCCTGAATTCGTGTCCCAGCGTTTACCAGATCAGCCGGACATTCCCGTGAATGATGCCAAAGCAGGGGAAGAACAGGAATCCCTGGTCAGCGATCACGAATCCGATGCAGAGGGTGGTGCAGAGTCCGACAGCTAATCTTTTCATGACAATGACAAAAAATCTTGGGACTTGCATCTAATATTCTTGTGGGTAGCATTAACATAGTCAGTATATACTTTGCATATTTTCTACGTATCATGTTCCGAACCATTCCCTTTTCCCTGCGGTGATTAAACTGAGCGGGATCCAGCCTCACCCAGGGGAAGTCCATCAGCATGGAAGGCGGGGTGTGTGAATCCAACAGGCGCCAGCCAAGAGCATCATATCCAGGACAACGTCCCTGACAAAAATCTCATCATTACCTGCCATTCATGACGCTTTGTTCTCTTTCTCATTCCCCCTCATCTTGAACGACTCTGTGACCATAACCACGTTCTTTAATCGTATAATGCAATCGATTTACAAGCTGTCTCTCGTTTTATGTGCTTTCTTGCTGTCCTGCCCTCAAGTTCTCGCTCAACATCAACTGGCTTCACCTGGACATGCCCAACCTCGTGCTCGTCACCGACGCAATCCTAACATATACAACACTTCCATTACCGAAGGTCTCCACAGAAGAGATGACAATGTCGGCTTTACTTGGTTTGTTGATGGGCTGTAAGTCCGTTCGGCTCGTTACCGCGGTGCGAGGTCGCCTGAAGAGATAATCTGTTCTAGAGGTGCATGTGGTGCTACAAACTCGGCCAGTGATTGGGTACGTGAGATTGATAAAACCCTTTCCTGTTGCTCACAGGCTGATCACACGCTGTCAGATCGTCGCTCTGAACTCGGGTGTAAGTGGGTCAGACGTTGCTCTTTGTACCGGGACCTGACAGCGTCGGGACTCGGCAGGAATATGACGGTGGTGCTCACTGCTTTCAAACGGTCACCATTGTTATCAATGGGATAACGGCGCAGGCTCAGATAACTGACGAGGCAAGCCCTTGGTCTTGTCCTCTATCATTCAAATAAGAACTGACTGACTACAACAGTGTCCTACTTGCGATTATGGCGGTCTCGACTTAAGCCAGGGCCTTTTCCAGCACTTCGCACCCACCAGTGTGGGCGAACTGTATGGAAATTGGTACTATGGCAGCGCGTCACCGACCCCGACCCCACCACCGCCAACAACCACCAGTTCTACTCCTGCTTGGACCCCGCCACCCACGACGTCAAGCACTTCGTCCTCAGTTTACTCAGCGACGACATCGACTCCGACCTCAACTTCTTCGTCAGCCACGTCGACTTCATCCACCTCTTCGGGTTTGTCCCCCGTCCCCACGTTCACACCTCAAGATCCGCAAATCCTTGTCCAAATCAATGTCGGACTGTTGGAGTTTGGCTCACTCCTCCAGGCATCGTTATCTTTCTAGTCAATCGTTATTACATTCTTGGCTGCGTTTATAGGCAGGTTGCATTGATATCCCTTTCGCATTTTTGGGAGCTTAAAGGGAGGGTTCATACTCGTCGACTCCTCTGGTCATCATCTGTATCCCAAAGTTACATAGATTAATTATTCTTGTGGAATGGCTGCCTGAACGATTCGCAAGAAGGCATCGCTTCCTTTTCCATCCACCTCTTTGCGCCCGCCAGTCTTCCAAAGGTAGTAAAGCCCTTTGATACTATCGGTCAGCGCTTTGTCTTCCTCTCCATCGATGACAGCGTCTGAGCGACCATTCACAAATGGCACTCCGTTGAGCTTCACAGCTACGGGCGAAACAACTGAAGCAAGTTGGTCTCCGTTAGCCGAGGAGGGAGTGGGCAAATCAGAGTCTGCCGCCGTCATGTCTGGTGATGGGGTATCGGGAGTGAATGCCGAAGGCGGCTCTTCTGAAGGTGCTTCGTCTGATATCGGAGAATAGATGTCATTTCTAGGGGATATTATGCTGAGAAGGTGCGTTAGCGTACTCGGAGAAGGTGGTTCGAGCTTAGAAGCAGGACGATGGGATCGGATGGTGTCAATGGGTATCATGATGGGTTTGTCTTGCGATGGGAATGGATATCCTGATTCATGGTCATCGGGATTCGCAGGCTGCAGCTTGCGATTGTTTGGCAAGGGGGAAGGAATTGTGGAGTCAGCGGATCCTGGAAAAGCCAAGCAGTTAGCCTGGGTAAACCTAAAGGAGGATGTGTTGCGGAAATAGCAACCTTGAACAGAAGCATACTGTGCCCAGTATGCGTCTTCTCCGTCAAGAGAAGCAGACTTGATCGCGCTTCTCGGTGGTAAAGGGGAGTTCAGGTCGTCTCCTGCACCATACGCCTCCCAGTAGGAGTCCTCATCCTCAGCATTGTCGTAATCAGCCTCTACAACGAAATCCAGAGGTGGTCTCCGCTCAAGCTCCGTTTCCGGTGCGGCGGTTAGGGATGCAGCCTGTTCCAATGTAGGAAATGATGAGGCGGGAAATGGCATCAGCTGGAGGTCATGATACTTCCAGCCGTCGAGCTCATCCCACTGGAAGAGCATGCGCAAACCCTCTCCACTGGTGGATACCTGGACATGCGCAAAGGTGGACTCTAAATCTGAAGTGTAACGCGTAGGGTAGCCGTCCGGTTGGTCTTCATCAGACACGTCGATCAAGCTCTCAAGAAGCTCTATGGCTCTGGTTTTGCTAAATGTTGGCCAGCATAAATACTCAGTGGGGTCGGTGGGGGATATCTGCAGGTAGTGGTGTCTCTGACGAAGTGCAGTTGAGATGAGATGCGGGGGAAGCGGTTCGCTGAGTTGCGAGGGGGGTGAAATGTACTGGAGGATGAGTTTGACGGTGTGAGATTGGATGGGGAACATATGGACGGGGCTGCGTTGATGGATGGATATAATAACGAACCTGCAAGTGCTGATGATCAAGGTGGAAAGGATGGTATCGTATTCTTTACTTTTGAGTCAGCCTTTACATATGAATTCCGTATCCTACTTACTAGTATGTTGCCGAAGACAAGTCACGGGTTTGACCCCCCCCCCCTGATGAGGTACTGATCACAATTTGACAACCCCCCATGAGGCTGGTAAATTTATCCCACTCTCTCACAAGGCCGTTGCCGTTGCGTCAAGTCGTTCCCGAGTGCTGCGCCATTCTTCACTTTCCCTCGTCGTCGTCCTCATCGTTAGCGTCGTCCACTGCTGCAAGCTCCAGTTGCAGCCACAAGTCCGACACCATATCCTTTGTCGCAACGTAGAAAACACATCGAGCTCACGATGCGCCAGTCATTTTTGTTCGCCTTCTTGGCATTACCCATCCTTTCCCTTGCCCAGGTTTGCCTTCTCCTCTAACTCGCATTCATTGTCCCGCTTACACAGTGGATTTCTTGATCACAGTCTGCCCAAGTATCTACTTCTTGGATAGTGCAGGAAACTTTGGGACCCAACCGACAAATCAGTACTATTTCACAGGCCACCGTCATCACTATTGCCCCAGCTCCTGCGCCCAGCGGAACAGGGTCTGGCTCTAACTCCGGGACTGCTTCAGGAGGCAATAGTTCGGGAGCATCGAACGCCTCCGGTGGCTCCGGTGGCAATGCAACCAGCACTAGCACTACCCCCGCCAATCTACCAACCGCTGCTTCAGCTGTTCCGGGCGCAGATGGGGGCCCAAATGGCGCTCCAAGCCCAGGAGCATCGGCACCGGGTGGCATATATGGACCACCAGACGGGTATATTGCCGGCGCTGAAGCTCTTCGGAGCGCTGGGATGGTCAGCTTCGTCGCATGTGCTGTCGGAGGAGCTTTGCTTCTAGTTTGATTGGAGCTTAGCCATGGACTTCATTTGACGACTCTGCGTGTTCGTAGATCATTTATTGGGTTTCACGCACCCTGCGATACACACTCTGTTTTGTTTCTGGTGGACTGTCTGGACTCTGGGTTTTCAAACTGTACTTAGCACCTGCACACATTTATACGTATATCCCGCATTCACATCATGCCTTCGCTCATTGACATTCTACTCTTTATTTTAATGGACTTCGCTTGCAGGGACTACTGTTCAACCCAATGAATAATAGTGATGTGTACGACTTTGCATTGATCTGCCGCATACCCGCTGGCTCTCTCCACCTCCACCCATGCACCTAATTAGGAGCTTCGAGGTGATCCCATGGCGCTCTATCTTGACACGTACAACTGCATCAACGCTTGCTCCTTATCGATCTCACTGCTCTTATAAACGTGATTATTGGAGATCATACATGTCTGCGACTGGGCCAGCACTGAAAAAGCAAAGGATGGACATCAAGGTCTGCTGTCGCGTTCTTCGTGAAAGCAATCAATTGATCTCCTCCAGACTATAGGAACGCACAATGGCACTTTTCACTGTGACGAAGCCCTCGCCGTCTTCCTTCTGCGACTCACAGAAGTGTACCGTGGGGCAGGTACGCGTCCGAGAAAGCATTCTACTTCAGCCTTATGAAAGGCTACTGTAGATTTGAAACGCAGCAGGGACCCTGCTGTCCTGGACACATGCGACATCGTCGTTGATGTTGGCGCTATATATGATGAAGCAAAGCAGCGATTCGATCATCACCAGCGTGGCTTCCAAGAAGTGTTTGGTTACGGTTTCACGACAAAACTGTCTTCTGCTGGCCTCATATATAAGTATGTTTATGGTCCTATGAAGTTGCTCAATGACTGAGAACTTGTAATAGACACTTCGGCAAGGAGATTATTGCTAGCCAAACCGGCGTAGAACCTGACAATGCTAAAGTCGACATACTTTGGCTAAAATTGTACAAGGTTAACTTCAACGTTCGGATTTCTTTTTCATGAGGTGACTCACATTGCCTGGTGTAGGAGTTCATCGAGGCCATTGATGCTATCGACAACGGTATCTCGCAATACTCCTCGCAGGATCAACCGAAATACCGCAACCGAACCGATCTGTCCAGCAGAGTCGGCTGGCTCAACCCACCATGGAATGAACCCGCCGATGCCCAGGCAGTTGATGTGCGTGAAACATCGAAGTCTAACATTTTCTTCATTAAACATTTTCCAGTCACGCTTTGCCAAGGCGTCGCAGCTAACCGGAGAAGAATTCCTCGGGAGACTGAAGTATTACGCGAACGCGTGGTTACCTGCCCGAGACATAGTACTTGCCGGTCTCTCCACGCGCCAAAATGCCGATCCCAGCGGTAAGGTTATTATTTTCGAGCACTTCGCACCGTGGAAGGTATAGTCACCTATAGCCCCTAGTAATTTGGACTTACATGTGAGCATAGGAGCATCTCTTTGAGCTGGAAGTGGAGCAGGGAATTGCCGGCGAGGCTCTTCCTTTCTACGTCATTTACCCTGACGAACTTGGTGGCAACTGGCGCATTCAAGCCGTCCCTGCCTCGCCTGAGAGCTTCGAAAGTCGCAAGGCTCTCCCAGAGAAATGGAGGGGCCTTCGGGATGACGAATTATCTAGTGTCAGCGGAGTCGACGGCTGTATTTTTGTGCATGCATCAGGGTTCATAGGGGGTGAGTAGTTCATGCTAGGCTGTGCATTCATCTCACATATCATTTCCCCAGGGAACAAGACAAAAGAAGGAGCTTTGAGCCTAGCGAGACTTGCTTTGACTATGTAATTTGCATGATCCCCAAATGATGGCAACTTCCCGCGCGATCTAAGGTATCCACTCACACCCAGATCGGTCACGGCATTGCTCAGTGAAGTTGTGGCGAATTCACTGCCTTCAATTGCGATGGCTTATTCTTGATTATATTTGGCGACGCGTACCGCTCGATGATGCACACGCCGACAACACGTGTTTCAACGACAAGTCTAGATTCGATGTGCGTTGTGAAAGGATCTGTGTGATACGCAGCCTCAAGCACATGGCTTTCGTGCGATATGCCTACACGAACAATGCCATGGGTTTCGGCATACAACCTCGTGTTCCTCGCATGGGTCGCAGTTGCATGTCCCCCATGAACGCACCGCACCACTGCGTCTGAGACCTTCAATACTGGAAACCGAGTTCGCTCTCTCTCTCCCCTTCGCAGCATTACCATACACTCATTCTGATTTCTCTTTCGGTCCATTTTGATACATGCCTTACATCAAAACCCATTATCATCCGTTCCTTTTCGTCCTCATTACCATTTGCGCAATGGCCGAGCTGGGACTCACGGCCTTTCTGATCAGCGCTGGCAATGAGAACCAAAACTGGCCCAGTGCCCGTTATCATTCGCTGTGGGCCCATCTGTTTATGTTGTGGTGTTATCGCTGACTCTCTGTTAGTTTGATCCTTTTCGAGTTCAATGCTGTTTGGACAACGCTGTTCGGGACGGCTTACTTGCTGTGGATAGTGGACGGTGCAGTGCACTTCCTCGCAAGCATAGCTAGCTCCATCATCTGGCTACTTATAACCACAGCACTATGGGTGAGCAGATATCCCGCTTCATATGCTGGACATATTTCTTACGTCGCAACTCGACAGGGAGCCGCAGCGGGCATGATGCGTGACACGAGGTCAGGAGGCGATTGCAACTGGATATCGGATTCGTCTGGGTTCGTCGACACGAGCTCGCCATGCTATCAGCCCCAGGATCTAAGCAGCGTCTCTAGATGCAGAGAAACGCTCACCGTAGAGGCTCTGGGGTGGGTCGAGTTTGGACTCTGTGTTCTCACTCTCCTCGCGACCTGCATGTGGCTACGGACGAGCAAGCGGAGCTATGTGAGTGAATCTCGCAGGCTTGTATGAGCATAGGATATGAAGGATTGATATTTATTGGACTACGCAAACAGCAATCCAGTTTCTATGTATGACAGGTACGGTACGGAAGAGGACATTGTTGTTAGGTGGATGTACATTTGCTTTGAAAACTTCTATGGGTGTAATTTTGACTGGGAGATTATATGTTTCGAGCCTTATTTTGAGCAGTGGCTACTTCAGAGACAGTTTTCCGGTGAAGGCGAGATTGATTTCACGTATGGAGCACTCCTCGGATGCAAAGTAAATGCAAGAACAGGAGCCTGAGGATAGGGGCCCATAGGCTCAAGATTGTGCTGGAGAGATTACATCATCGTGTGATGGGGTCAATTGTTATCTGATAACCCAAACGTCCCCGAAATCTTGCTCACAACGAAGTCGAACCTTCGTCCAGATTATCTAGCGGGAATGCTGAATGAAACACGATTCAAGCAGGGTCCACGTCCTTATCTAAGGGACAGTGTTGAAGATGACTTCGACGCGGACTCAGTATCAAGCGCTCCGAAGGTCGCTGCCGTTACCGGCCAACCTCCTAGTACAGAGAATCAAGAAATATCCCCTGCGAGAGCGTTCTTCGTTCGGAGCTTGGCTCTTTTATGCGCCTGCTCTTTGAGCGTTGGCAGTCACTAGTATGTGAATTTTAGTTTGCTGCGATCAAGATGACGATCTTGCTGCAGTGCTTCGTACACCCTGGGACCCCTTAAGTCGCGACTTGCTCGAGAGTTGGGTACTTCCAACACAGAATTCAGCCTCTTGATCTCTGCGTTCAGCTTGAACAGCACTTGGACTCCACTCCTTGGTGGCCTTATGGCCAGCAAGCTCGGAACTACCGTCACGAGCATTTTCGCAACTGGTGTAATTTTCCTCGGTGAGTACAGAGAACAATATAAAGTATAATAACTCTTAAGATCAATCCAGGTCAAGCACTTCTTCTGATCGGAGAGACCCAGGAGAATGTTCGATTGATGGCGTTTGGTCTGTTTGTCTTTGGCCTTGGCGTCAGTCCGCTCGCAGTTGTCCAAGAATCCATCATTGTACGATTCTTCAAGTCTCATGGCTTGGGCGTGTCAATGGCGCTGGGACTTGTTGCCGGAAAATGCGCATCCTTTGTCTCAGCACGCACTTCGTATCCCCTATCTGTAGCACTTGGACGTCATGCACCTTTCCACGCATCGACCGGCCTTACCGGCCTGTCCTTCATCATCAACCTCATCTACATGTCTGCGTCCAAATGGCTCATCAAAGGATCCGGAACGACTCTCGAAGCGTCCGAGGTTCAGAATGAAGCACGGCGACGCGCGGTATACAGTATTTCCGAAGCTAAGGCTCTTGAAAAGGTAGCCAAAAAGCGACGTGTCAAATGGAAGGACGTGCCATTACTCGGTGATGTGTTTTGGGCGTGAGTCAATCTTTCACTTTGATTGTCTTTGTATTGATTATCTTGAAGGTATATTGGTCTAAACGTTCTTTGTGGAATGGTGTGGGCACCCTTCACTCATCTCGCTGCGTAGGGATACCTGTACACTAAAGAAATGACGTTTACTGATTTTCAACCTTAGAAATATCTTGGAAAGACGCTACGACCTGAGTGAGTCTGCTGCTGGCACGCAGGCATCGTATCTCCTTGCCGGCAGCATGATTCTCTATCCTGCGGTAAGATCCCCTCGTCACCTTTTTCAACGGCATGACCCAACATGACGGCACAGAGCGGATACCTCATTGACCACCTCAAGCATCCACAAGCGATTGTGCGGATGTTCATGCTTTCCTCACTACTGACCATGCTGTGTTATGCATGGTTGGCGGCGCCTTCACAATGGACACGAACTCCTCTTCCAGGGGTTATTGCATTCGCCAGTGGCATCGGATTTTCTCCGCGTAAGCATTTACCTTGACATGTAGTCTTGCGCTAATACTGGAGCAGTCTTGTTGGTGGTTATTGTACCTACTATCGTACCTTTGAAGTACGTGTCCACGACGCTTGGTGTGCACAAAGCTGTGAGCGATTTGAGAAGATGTATTATGGTCATCGCGCCCTGAAATAGCCCCTATAGCTTGAGCAGACTGGATCCACCGTATTCCAAACGCTCGCTGGGATCTGGCTCGATAATCCGAAACGTGGATTGGGATTACCCAAACGCGAAGATACTTTTGCCATCCAATATCTTATCTACGCGTTCTTGTTCCTCAATGTCTTACAGTTTATCAGCCTTGCTGGCCTAGCTTATCTCGATAGATGTCGAAGGGGGAGAGACCATAATCCTTATTGCCCCGAGGGTCTAACCCATAGCCCCACCCCCGACTTTGCAGCATCTGCTTCCTCCGAGGAAAACAGGACCCAAACTTCCCCGGCACCAGACCGCACTCCGTCGCCTTCGTCCTCGGGCGAGCGAGCGCCGCTACTATCTCGCTCGCTCGTCTCTATCTCAGGTCATGACCCTGCGGCATGGGACATCACACACAATGTTTGCAGAAGCTCTGAGATGCGCAGGGGCCGCATCTACGCTCGCCTTTGCGCATTGCTCGTCTGCACTGCATGGGTTCTATTTGTGACCACTGCATGGTTGCGACTGCGGTCAAGAGAGGAGAGAGGTTTGGGACCCCAAGCACTATATCCTGCATAACACCATCTGGCATTTATCCGCACTGCATCACTCACTAGCCTGGTATACTGCACATGTATCTTATGTATCATCGGTTTATCGCACGTCGTCAAGTGTCAGGATTCTCCTTCACTTCATCTTCGGTACACGCTCGCAAGCCAGTGACCCTTCGTAGCGCCCACCTCGGTGCGATCGGAAGATGCCGCCGTAGAAGCAGTATCTTGTAGCAGGTCGCTTGAAACTTGTGATATCAGGGGAAGGTCCACCTCATAAGGGGATGTCGCATCCGATCCAGCCGCACCCGCATTCCTTCCTCTTCTCTTCCAACGAATAGTGGATGAGGAAGGTAAGTTCGATCGCCATCGCTCGACCATCTGCCGAGTTGCGACTGGGTCGCGTGGCTTGAGGAGCGGGATGGGCTCCGGATCGTCATTGTCGCGAGGGGCACCCCTCTCTGACACATCGAGAGGAACAAATCCACCGACGTGCGCGGAAGGTGGGGCTTCTAGGGATCTGTGAGCTCCACGTACATGTAAGCACCAAGTCACTTTACCATCGCTTTTCCCAGACCAACTGGACACGGACTCTTGAATGGACTCCGAACCACAAGTTTCAGATGGTGGAATGAATTGTCCCATCATGTAGTCAACAGGTTCTGGAAGCTGTAAGTGAGGGTTGGAAGAGATGAGTTGATGCTTTCGAACTCGGTCGTAACAGAAACAGCGCACGCTAGGCCATGAGTACCCGTCGTTGACGTCAAGTGCAGATGCTAACCAATAAAGAAGCACGTGCATGACGGTTGGCTCGCGACCCCGAGAATCGAAAGGCGGGGAAACATAAGCTTTAGTCCACCCTGGAAGGATTGTTCGCTTTGAGTAAGGACGACGGAAAGGGTAAGTTTTGATATTTTACCGTCGGAGAATACACCAAACACCCATTGCTTGTAGGAGGTCACTACGAAATAATGGCATTGTCTGCGAACACACGAATCCCAAAGCTGAAGAATATTGAGTGGGGTACGGGTGATGCGGCGTGATATATGTACCTTGCCCCAGAGGCGTTCTTTGCCTCGTAAGCGCGAACTAGAACCAGGAAGCTGGGAGAGATGATCAAAATGGGTCTAAGTAAATGCGGATCATAACCTACGGATCTCAAGTCGATGAACTGCCACATATCTTCCTCTGAGAGCACCCACGGAGGTTGACACACAACAAGCACAGAGTTGGAAGCAATTTCGGGCGTTGGTGTATGTTCTTTGTCGGTGAAATAGAAATACTTCAGGATGTGATCGTCGTAATGCGGTTGGCTTTCTGACACGAATCCCCAGTCCTTGACCTTAGGGTATAAGATGTGGAGCACCCGTTGTACAGTTCTCAGGGGGAAATGGTCAACCCAGGCCCACAAGCTGTGCGATACTCGTCAGCTCACCAGAGAGGACTGACATTACATGACCTACCGACTGAAACCATTGACAGCAGGAGGTAAGGTCCCATTTATGTTGAATCTCCGAGTCGAAGGAACAGTCAATACTTCCCCAGTTTTCTCGTCTTTGTCTCGCAACTTCAAGCCGAGAGACGTGTCCGGTACGTTGTTGGTAATCCCTAAGCACCTAGTCAGAGGCAGGACACTCAACTACGTGTCATGACTGACAAGTATTGACCATGCCATCGAATGCATCCCCAAGACACTGAATACCAGTCAGGTGTCTTTCCTTCCTAAACCGCGTCGAAAGTGTGTTACGATGGCTTTTGTGCCCTGGGGGTGGGCAGGTAGGCACCTCTCCACCATACTTTAATTCGGGCAGGATCGCATCTTTCATATATCCGCGAAGATCATCTATTCCCCAGAATGCCATATTGTGACAATTTTGCGGACGAATTAGTTTGGCTGAGAGACCCAGAGAGCAATGAAATGTAGAAGAGTAAACGTTTGTTATCTCTTGAAGGCGGCATCAAGTTGACTCTTAAGTAGCGAGGATCCATGCTGATCCTGACGACGAGAAATACAATGCCTGCTAAATCATTTCAAGAGTTGCGTTCACCGAGAACAAGTACACACGTTAGGAAGCAAGCAGAACAAGGACCCGGAGTACTTGCTTTTGAACCACGATATCCAAATGCGGTCATCGGCAAAGTCCGCAACACCGGTAATTGCCGCTGAAATCTATCCCTCCTCATCATCGTAGTGACTGCCCCCGCCGCCATCCCGTCAAGACCCCCTCAAGAGGTGAGTTGCTGACTCTTTGATGCATCTAGGTCATCCAGGCGAATGTTCTGTGGCCATCGTTTCTGGCGAGATCATCGAAATCTCAAAGAAACGGCTGGATGTCACCTCGTTCTTCCGGATGACTCTGCAAAGTCCAGTACTGACTCTTTGCATTTATTAGCCTCAAGATGGGCGCATACAAGTATATCAGCGAGTTGTACAAGAAAAAGCAGTCTGACGTGCTGCGATTCCTCCTCCGCGTTCGGTTCGTCGACGCGCAAGACACACATTTCGGCTGTTCTGATTTGGCTTCGATATAGATGCTGGGAGTACCGTCAATTGAACGTCATTCACCGAGCATCGCGCCCATCCCGACCTGACAAGGCTCGCCGCTTGGGCTACAAGGCCAAGCAGGGCTATGTCATCTACCGTGTCCGTGTCAGGCGCGGTAACCGCAAAAAGCCTGTTCCCAAGGGTAAGCTGACGAGTTTCTTGTGTGCTCATGCTCGCCTAATGTAGGATGATTATTAGGTGCTACCTACGGCAAGCCTGTTCGTCAGGGTGTCAACCACCTCAAGTTCCAGCGCAGCTTGAGGAGCACCGCTGAGGAGCGTGTTGGTCGTCGCTGTGGCAACTTGCGCGTCCTGAACTCGTACTGGGTGAATCAAGACGGTGTATACAAGTACTACGAGGTTATTCTCGTGGACCCCAACCACAAGGCTGTACGTTCCTACCCACCTTTCCATCTGGCCATTGAACTGATTGCATGATAGATTCGCCGGGATGCTCGCATCAACTGGATCACGAAGCCGGTGCACAAGCGCCGCGAGGCTCGCGGTCTTACCAGCATTGGCAAGCAGGTCCGCCAACCAGCTAGGAGTTGGAATAACGTTACTGATGCATTTCGTGCAGAACCGTGGATTGGGCAAAGGTCACCGTCACAACCACACCCCTGCTCGCTCGACCTGGAAGAAGCACAACACGCTCTCTCTCCGTCGTTACCGGTGATTTTCTGCATCGTCACCTTTGTTTTGTCGTATTGCATCCTACATCCCCATGTTTGCTATGGTTGTATGTCCCATCGAATATCCAAAAACACACCATGCATTGCACTCCGGATTTGCTAAGTTATCCATGTCTGATATCGATCAAGAGTGCGGCGCCTATCCGGTACAGGCGCATTCTTTGCTGAGTTCTAGGCTACAGCTGCCATCAAATGGAGGCCGTCGGGTGTTTTCCTAAACACGTCTTGCAACGTGCTGCTTCTTGCTGTTTATGGTTCTGACAAGTGATCGAGGGATTTGTGGAGTTTGGATGTCCTCGTGTTTTTCGCGTGCATACCGTTTACGACACTTTGTGAGAGCCGACTGCGGTGTTGCGTTTTGGGGATCAATCGTGTCGGAGGTTGGTGCTAGCTAAGTATACATACCCCGGAAGACATCTTGGAGCCAACTCTCGTTTTTGTCTGTCCCAATACTCTTATACGTCGACCTCTGCGTTCTAGGGCTCTTGTACTCCGCATTTTCTGTTGACGATTCGGCCACGGTCACGAAATGGGATATCCACGGCTGAAGCACGGACTTTCGTTAGGCTGGCTACTATACTGTGTCTCGGTGGCATCTGCATCGTTTCTGAATCATGGAAGGCCACCAAGTCTGTTCTCCCACTCACCCAAACACAGCAGACCGAATACCGCGCCTGCAAGGCGCAGCCCACATTATACCGCCGCGGAGAACACCACAGTATGGGTAATTCAAGACACCTATGAAGGGCAGAGCTTTTTTAAGTGTGTTCCCCCTTCTGATCTATCCTGCGTAGTGGTGCTAAAGCAGATCTCCCTTGGCTCCTAGTACTTTCGATTTCTACACCGGTACAGACCCTACAAAGTTCGGAGCCAACTATCTTGGAGCTTCTTGTCGCTGACATACTTTTGCAGTGGGATGGTGACGTGAGTTCGATGTCTCCGTCTCTCGATTGATATCCGACGAGGCATCCCCCAGCTTCGTCGATCAGCAAACTGCAGTCTCAAGCGGCCTGGCATATGTGACGTCAGACAACAAAGTTATCATGAAAGGTGATAATACGACCTGGCTTCCCTCAGGAGTCAACCGGAGCAGGTAAATTGTTCACGAGCCTGAGAAGGTATGTTCTGCAGCACTCACTTGTGCCCAAGCGTGCGTATATCTAGTCAGGCGGAGTACAACACGGGTCTCTTTATACTAGACCTTGACATGGCACCTTGGGGATGTGGTCAGTGGACTTACTCCTTTTGTTCGCGCTCCCATTCCTACTAAATCACCATTTAGGTGTCTGGCCTGCATTCTGGCAAGTACCACTTTAACTCACCCAGTTAATGGGCTTCTGACACATCTTCCACCTTCAGGACATTGGGGAGCGGAACTTGGCCATGGGTAAGTGAGAGCCGCACTCGTCGACGTTGTGTTAATCTCTGCTCAAGAATGGCGAAATAGACATCATCGAGGGTGTCCACGACAATGAGCACAACCAGGTCACATGGCACACTGCACCAGGTATGTCACTGGGGCGACTGCGAGAATTGTGCTAAAGCTGCCTGTTCCTAAGGCTGCAATCTGACATCTACAACCAATTTCACCGGTTCTATTGTGGTAGGTCGCTATGACGGGCAACTCCCCACCAGATCCACTAACAGACAAACCAGCAAACCAACGGTGTTGACAACCTGCAGTGCAATGCTTACATCGACAACAACGCTGGTTGTGGAGTCACTGAGTGGAGCCGGGCGTCTTACGGTCCATACTTCGATTCCCAGGGAGGAGGCGTATTTGCGATGAAATGGGACACAAACGGAATTGCAGTCTGTCAGTGGTTAATTGCGATAGGCTTGTCAGGGACACCGTGCTCACTGTGACTCAGGGTCATTCTATCGTGCTGCCATTCCCTCGGATATCATACAAGGCTTGCCAAACCCGTCGAGCTGGGGGCAGCCTGTTGCAGAACTTGCCCCGTCAGGCTGTAATATCACGCAATATTTCGCTAACCACTCGATTGTATTTGGTACGTGCTGCAGGTTCCCTTGATTTTCTCATGGCTCACAGTGTTATCACAGATATCACGTTTTGCGGTAGGATCTTAGAACAAACTCTCAAATATAACCGCACTGATGCATATTGACTCAAGGTGACTGGGCTGGTAACTCATACGCCACATCCGGTTGCCCTGGAACATGTACTGATAGATTGATGGATCCTTCAAACTTTGTGGTATGATCTCTGCGTTATGTCAAATCGGCCGGCATGAACTTCTTCTGCAGAACGCTTCGTGGATAATCAACTCTCTCAAAGTCTACAAGTCAGCGACCCTGTCAGGCGGCTCCTCCAATACTGCCGCCGACAATCCGCTCAATCTCAACGCTCTTGTGTGGATGGCCGCAGCTGTGACTTTCGTACAAACTTTGATATCTGCGCTATAGATGCTGAGCATCTATGGACGATCATGACCTCATGAGGACAGACGACACTTACTTACAATCTTACTTAACGTCGTGGACATTGTGGATAGAGTGTACTCTGCACATACAATCACTGCCTTGCTATACATACATATACGTGCGACTGCAAACTACAGCTTCAACTTTCTTGGCGCCTCTTGGTTCAGGGAGCTTCCGACTTGCCCGACCTCTTCACTGTTAGCCCCCGCGAAGCACGCTCTCATGGGGGTAACACTTGCATGGCCGTGTCCAAAGGCCCAGCCATCTGTCCCTGTAGGAACGAAGGACAGGTCTGGGGTAATAAGTGGCTGAATGTCAGGAGCGAATTTGAAAGCTAGAGTGCCAATGGTTTCAGCAACGGTGTCACGTCCCAGATCACCTCCGGAGGTCACTGAATCAGGTCCCTCACGAGGAACCTCTCTCTTCGTTTCCGAGACCGTCGGGACAGCCTTGAATAAGCGGCCATATGAGTTGCGCCACATGGTTGTCCAATACACGTCCAAGCCCTTTGTGAGCTGCTCTATCATGGGTAGATTCACGTTGTACAGGTCCACTTCGCCATTTCGCATTCCGTTGGGGTCTTTACCCCAGTTGTTCCAGAGGTATTGCACAATGCGGGTAGACAGTATATGCGCCGGTTCGTGCCACTCGACAGGAGTAGGACGGACCACATTTCCGTACGAAATCGCAATAGCACGGGTCCGAGAGAGCGCGCCTGACATTGCTGCGCCGATGGTGCCCGAAGAAAGAGAGAATGCAGCTGCAAAGCAAGTAATCAGTGCGTGTTCGAGTCACCCGCGCTGCGGACAAACCAGATGTGTTTCTCCCAAAGTTTGGTCCTGAGATCTGATCGGGGTGAGCAGACATATTGAGCGACAACAGGGACATCACATACAACGAGATCGATCTCCCCGGGATAAAGATTATGGAGAGCAACGTTTGCGCAAGTTGCGGGGGTCTGAAGGATACCTAACGTCAGCTCCATCCATGATATGACTTCAATGGGTGGCCGCACACCGTCCAGCAGAATCCACTCCGCAACTTCATTGTCCTTTGTTCCTCTAGGAACATCTGAGGTTTCGCCCTGGACACCGTCTGCGAACATATCAGAGCGGGGGAAAGCAATTGAGACTGACCCTCCTCACCTGGTCCCCTGGGATAGAAGTACCTGCCTCGTGTGATCTCGGTTATGTGGTATGCCTTACCTAGGATCGAAGTTGGCATATTAAAGACCGAGGCTGATGAGAGTTCGCACTTACCAATCCATGACTTTTGTGAACTTGGAACGACAACCTTAACGTCCCAATCTGATGACGTTCGTGGGGGAAAGATAGTAGGAACCCTTGAGTCGTCATGGACGCAATTTCGGTGATGGACGGCAAACGATTACCTAGTTTCGTGAGATGGTTATAGAGACCAAAGATATATGGTGATTCTGGGCTTGGTGGACCATCATCATTCTAGATAGGGTAGTGAGATTGCGGATCAGAGTCATCAGAAATGCCAGCGATAACCAAGGACCTAGTAGTGAAGATACTGACAACTAGTAACACTCTGGGTTTATTCGACATGGGGACGAGACCAGGGCTGGTTTGAACTGGAAGAGCGTGGTATCCTACAGATATATCGTGACCGAACGTGCCTGTAGTGTTCTGTGTTGCCAGCGACGGGCGTCTGTAACGTTCCCATAATTAAAATTCGGTGTTTCAAGGCAGGCACTCTTCGTCTTCGCTAGACAGCGCTCAGCGATACCTAATTACTACAGCTACATACTATCTTCCCTCCAACAAGTCACATAGTTTTATTTTCTGTTTTATCGTCCCAAGGCTGCTGGTTCTGCTACGGCTGCTGCTGTTCATGATTGATATTTGCCTGTTTTTATAATCTACCAAGCCAATTGCGACGACGAGCTACAATTACTAGTACTGGTTAGTTCTGGTACTAGTGCGAGCACTACTATCCGCCATGTCTACCCCACCTGCGAATTCGTCCCATTCTTTACCTGCTATCCCGACCCTCCCTCCAATCCAGATGCCCGGCGAAAACGACGAGCCCTCCGCTTCTTTCCAATCCTATCCACACGAGCCAACCGGCTTCCAACGATCTTCATCGTCCTTTGCTCCACAAGATTCCACGTCCTCTACCGCCTCGTCTCCAATCGTAACTCGCAATTCCCCATTCGCTACCGACAACTCCGGCTTTTCATCATTTTCCTCCACCGATTGCCCACCACAGCAGAGTCTCCGCAAGTCTATCTCTGTCGATTCCTTCGTCGGCTACGAACGAGAAAACTTGCCCAGTTCGTCTGGCCCAAGACCTGCCAGAGGCAATACTCACTCTGGAGTCGACTCATCGCGCCCTCGCAGGATGGATCTGTCCGTTGATTCACGCCGTCGGCGGGGGCCCGAAACTGTCCCTCCCTATGCACGAAGTCGTGGCGCCAGCGTGAGCACCATGAGCGACGGACATGATTCTGCACTAGAACAAGGTTTCGATTCCGAATCATGGCAGCCGTCGAAAAGACCCGGTGATAAAAACAGGCGAGGTTCGGTGAAGGGCAAGGAGCAGGCGCGAACATCTCGCCGTCCCGGTGATCTCAAGCTCCCTTCTCGTAATCTACCACCAGCTGTGCCAGTCAACAACCTGCCAAACCAGTTTGTCCAGCCCCCCCTACCACGCGATGACAGTCGACGATTGCACTCCACAACATCCCTGCAGTCCTTCCCGAGACATTCAAACATCACAGACGTAATATCAGGTCGTGTCAGGAGTGGCAGTCTTGGCCCGCAAGCCAATGTGGGAAGTAGTAGGAATCTACTCGTCGACACTGTTCAGTCCATGGTGAGCGGTAGCTATTCCTCTCGTGTTTTCTAACCTCCCTGAGATCCTCCGAAGTCTTTCCCCAAAGAGATTTCTCTTGCTGTCGTTGGAACACCTGGATGTGGAAAGTCGACGTTCGTGTCAGAAGATGCGAGGGCTCACGGTGTGGACGATCTTTCGGTCCTTTTCTCAATGTCGGGCAGTACAATATCTACACCCTTCCGCTGTAAGCACACAGTCTATGTGCTCCTGGATCCAGTATTTTACTGATCAATCTCAGACACTCGACGGCTTGACTGGGTGCGACAACGAGACCCACCAGGTGTATCAATCGTCATCCACGAGTTGGATATCACGAGGTTGACATCTCCACCCCGAGTAGATGGCATTTTTGTGTGCTATGACAGCGGGGATGCGTCATCGTTTGGGCCTGTCTCGAATTTTCTCCGTGCGTTGACCAGTCCGCTTCGTTGTTCGCCAGCTCACGTATCATTTTAGGACTGATACGTCCGATGAAGTACTCTGTGGTTGCAGTTGCACTAAAATCAGACTTGCCAGTCGCCGTAGATCCGCGGGATTCTTTGAATCTATTCCAACAACATGACGTCGGTCTTGTACAAGTAAATCATGTCGGAGACGCTGGGAAGATTAGGAAGGCTTTCAAGTTTCTCTTGATGGCGATACTCCGAATGCCAAGTAAGTATACCTTCTGCTACCTGGCTCTCCCACTGAACCATAATTTATCGCTCACAGACTCGGATCTTCGAAATCCTGCCTCACCGGAGGCTCTTGTTTCGCCGGTCCCTTGGGAGAGCCGAGCGTCAACCGCAACCCCGACTGCATCAGTCCATACCATGTCGCAAGATCAGGGAAGCTCTTTTCGACTTTCGCCAACATCCACCCTTCCTTCTTCACCCCCTCCCTTGGCAACGTCTCCAACACGTGCCCGCTCCACCTCAGACCTGTTTTTTGAGCACGAGAAAGCGAAATTACGAAGTTCAGGCGAACGCAAACTATCGAACGCACGCAGCGTGACCAGCCTTGCGGCCAGTACCAGTTTGCAGTCGGTCTCGGCATCATCATCATCTCGCCCAGTCAGGGGTGACTCGCTGAACTGCCTCGAAGACGACGATCGGCCGGTACCCAAGGAAAAAGAAACGTAGGTGCTGATCGGCTTAACTTTCATACGCGCTGAGCAGTTTTTGCCAAAGCCGATCTGTCCAATATGCGACCTTGGACGAATTGCTAGACAAACTGCTTTTCCTTGCAGTTAGCGGGGATGGTTAGTTCTACCATCCTGACGGAACAAGTTCCGAACTCGATTCAAATATTTTCTAGATCCAACTTTTATTTCGCACTTCTTGCTAACTTACCGGAGGTTTGCAAGTCCTCGGAGTATCCTGTTGGCAATGCAGAAGCGCATGCGGCAGCTGGACAACTCATTAGGTGACCCCATGTTTGCCAGCTACGCTCAGATGAGGTGAGGCAAACAAACGTCCAGGAATTGGATAGCTAAACGCTTGCCTCAGGATCTGCCATCTGCTCGAGACATGGATGCATACATATCCACAGGACTTCGCCGTTCCGGGTGCTGCTGGCGCATTGAATGCTTTGGTGAAATCGATTATCGGGAAGACGTATCTCCTTCACTATGGGTCCGACTTTCTCCCTTTCCTCGAACACCTGCCAAGCATCGTCGATTGTGATGCAGCCTGGGCACAAAAATCTGAACCTCTACTCGATGACGCCGATGACCCATATAGCATATCGGACGGTGAAGACGACTCCCTCGCCGTTACCACGGATTCAGGTTCGGCCAGCCAGGCATCTATGACGCCTTCTCGTGAAATCTCGGCTGTCTCGAGCGCGAGAGAGCGTAAACAGAGCTTGCCCTTGAGCGCGAAAGCACTCATCATGCCTGTCTTGTCTCCACATGTCCCCGACGTTCCCGAAGTAACATCAAAGCAACTTCTGAAAGAACTCATTCGGCGCGCTCTGGAGCTTCAGACCTATGAGTGCTCGGAAATTGCTGAAGAGATTACTCGCGTGGAGGCGAAGTTATTTATGGACATCGAGGTGAGTACGCCTGTGTGCTATCCATCCCGTCTCTAATATATGTGTCACAAAGCCGAGACACTGGCTTCGTTATACCCTCATTCCTGGTCGGAAGGACCCAGAGTCAGATTCCATCTCGCGGTTTAACGCAATCTCAAATCACCTCGCGGACTGGTAAGTATCAGAATGCACGCCTCTCTCGGATGGAGCTGACATTGGTACAGGGTTGTATCTCTCATATTATGCCATGACAAACCAAAAAATCGCGCCAAACAAATCGAGAAATTGGTTGATATCGCTCACAAGCTTAGGGCGCTGAACAATTACTCGGCTCTGCGTGCCTTCGTTGCCGGCATAAACAACTCGACATTCCAAGGCGACGATACAATGGAGATTTTTAAATCGAAAACTCCAGATCACTACAAGAACTTGTTGTCCTGGGATGTCCTGTTGCAGCATAGAGGTGCCCATCAAGCTTACCGGATGGCTCTTAAAAACACCAAAGGGGCCTGTATACCTGCCCTGTGCGTGATCAGCATGTTTGGTTCTGATTCGAGAAGCTGACTTTGGTTTACCACAGTGAAGTCCACATGTCGGATCTTATACGTGCTCACGAAGGGAATCCAGATGTTAGTGCTATCGAGTCTAACAAAATCCACTGGGGAAAGTTCAATATGTTCGGACGGTTCATCCAAACCACGACCCACTGCCAAATACAGTGCCAGATGACATCCGACTACAACTTCCCTGAGCGACCGAAAATACGGGATTTGGTGTTTACCGAATATGTGATGACAGAAGAGGTCAGTGCTGCCTGGCCCAGCTTCATGCGTCCCTAACCGCGTCCTCCTGTCGCAGATGCAAGTTTCAAGGGTGGCACCTGTGCCAGAGTCCGACCTCGCTGATGAACCCTTCCGACCAAGCTTGCCTCGGTCGTTGTCGCGCGACGATCCCCACTTCTCGCAAGGAAGAGACACTGCCCTCCTCCGCAGGATATTTCAGTGGTAAAGAACTCTCCGGCCTGTACTCGGATTCGTTTTGTATCGTCAGTTCGTTTCTGTTTCTGTTTCTTATTTTCTCGCCCATCATCTATCGTCGGATACCCTGTTGCATACGTACCACCCCACCCCCCACGACTGACTGGTTTGGTCTACCTGACATACTGTATGATAAAATGCAGCCGCGAAACGACCCTCCTGCCGTTTGGTCCCGAACAGATTACCTTCACATCAACACAAGAAGATCTCCAGCCACAAATCAAGCCATTTCAAGACTAAAGACACTATCCCTATCGAGTGGCGGTCCCCCGGAGCTTGTGTGGTCCGTGGAGTCCGTTAAGATGACAATAAGCTCCTGTGTAGAAGATTTGACTCGCCTTGATGACGGTCCTGCAATGCCTCAAGTTTTCCCAATGGGTCACCACATCCCTTCCGACCCATACCATTCCTGATGGCTTTATTGTTTCGCTGGGCTGGTGAATCAGGCCCGTCACGTTATGATTCTCATCCACCCACGCATGTGCATGAGCTCGCTGGGAAGCTGCATATGCTAAGTACCTTCTGATGCAGGCAGCATGGAGTGGCAGCTTCTCTTCGACATCCCGTGATACTCGCAGAACCGGATAGGTGACTTCAAAGCGCTGGCGGTAGGAAACTCGGTTTATTGATGAACTTTTGTGGACCTGTAGCACCTCAGCACCCTGTTTTCTTGGACTTTTAATGTAATACTGAGTACACGGCGCGCACCCGGGGGGATGGTTTTGAGAACGCGATCGGCGATCCGGTGGTAAGGTTTTATGGTCACGTGATAGAGGAGATATGCCAGTCTTCAGAATTTCTTCAAGCTACTTGTCACTCCAAATCCCTCCTCTAGACCCCTGCCGTTCCGTGCACGGTGAATCCAAAATTTACCATGGACTTCATCATGACCATAGACTCGGACGACGAAAAGCGTCCTCAAAAACGCCCCAAAAACCCAGCTCACGAGGACGAGGCTCCCATAGATCCTGACTTTCACTTCGACCTGTCGGGAGATCCATACACGGACTTGCTGGAATTAAATCAGGCCCAAGATATTGTGAAGAAAGTCTCAAAGCCGGTGAGTCACCACGCCTCGCAATTCCCTTACTTTCGTATCGCTGAATCGAACCTAGGATCCAGTATCCATAGACGAGATCATCGAAAGGCGGAGGCTGAAGCAAGCAAGTGCAAAGCGAAAACGGGCCGATGAAGATGATGACGAAGACGTGGATGGAAGTGAGGCTGAGAGCGATGCTGAATCGTCAAGAAACGCCTCTGATGCAGAGAGCCACCAGCAAATAGACGGATCCGGAGAGGAAGAGGAAGAAGAGGACCCACTAGCGACGTCTGACGAAGAATCCGACGGCTCTGCAGAAAACTCTGATTCAGAACAGCAACCTGCTAGCGAAGATGACAATGACTCTTCTGACGACTCGGAACACGAAACGCAGGCGGAGAAGGATCGCAAAGCAGCCTTCTTTGACTCAGAAGTGCAGCGGGATAGCCACTCTTCGTTCTTAACAATGAACCTCTCACGCCCAATTCAAAAAGCTCTGTCTACCCTTGGTTTCATATCCCCCACCCCCATTCAGGCCGCGACGATACCTGTCGCTCTTCTGGGCAAGGATGTAGTTGGAGGTGCCGTCACGGGTTCCGGGAAGACAGCTGCCTTTACTATTCCCCTACTTGAGCGCCTCTTGTATCGAGAAAGAGGGAAACATGCCGCTGCGACGCGGTGTCTTATCCTTGTGCCAACTAGGGAGCTGGCTATACAGTGCTTCGAGGTGGGCTCGAAGCTGGCCGCTCACACGGATATCAGGTTTTGTCTGGTAGTCGGTAAGAGAGACTCTTACTGCCCTCGTTCGAGATCTTTATTCGTGACTCGCTACAGGTGGACTGTCACTGAAGTCGCAGGAAACGGCTTTGCGGACACGCCCGGATGTTGTGATTGCAACTCCTGGCCGTCTAATAGATCACCTTCACAATTCACCTTCGTTCACGCTCGATGCCCTGGATGTTCTTGTGTTAGACGAGGCCGACCGTATGCTCTCCGAAGGTTTCGCGGATGAGTTGGGGGAAATCATCAAAGCCTGCCCTGTCTCTCGGCAGACCATGCTATTCTCTGCTACCATGACGGACTCTGTTGACGAACTGGTAAAGATGTCGCTGAACAAGCCTGTCCGTATATTTGTAGATCCAAAACGTAGCACCGCCAAGGGCCTCATTCAAGAGTTTGTCCGCGTCCGCGCCGAGAAGGAAGCAGACCGAACTGCTCTCCTCGTCTCTCTCTGCAAGAGGACATTCAAGCAAGGCGTTATCATATTCTTCCGTAGCAAGAAACTTGCGCATCAGATACGCGTCGTCTTCGGACTTTTAGGCTTGAAAGCTGAGGAACTACACGGCGATCTTTCCCAAGAACAGGCGGGTTTTTCTTCGTTTGCTATCATTGTGATTACTAAACAGAAATTACAGCGCCTGAAAGCTCTCCAGTTATTCCGGGACAGTCAGGCTGATTTCTTGATGGCCACTGACTTGGCGTCTCGTGGACTCGATATCAAGGGTATTGAAACTGTTATCAACTACGATATGCCTAATCAGCTGGCGCAGTACCTGCATCGTGTAGGTCGAACTGCTCGAGCCGGAAAGTCTGGTCGGTGTGTGTTTTTCTTGTGTTTTTTCAGTTGTCCTTCTGAAGCAAGCAGCTCGATAACGTTGGTCGGAGAGGGCGATCGCAAAATGCTCAAGGCCGCCATCAAGCACAGCACTGGCGAAGACAACATCCGGCATCGGGTCATTCCGACCGACGTGCTTGGAAAGTGGGCTAAGAAGGTGGAAGGGCTGAAAGAGGAAGTTGCCGCAATTCTTCAAGAAGAGAAGGAAGAAAAACAGGTTGGCCAGGATTGCAGACTTTCTGTAATGGCATACTGATTACAGCACCCCAGATACGGCAAGCAGAGATGGAACTAAAAAAGGGTCAGAACATGATGGAGCATGAGGCAGAAATCTTCTCAAGGCCTGCGAGGACCTGGTTCCAGTCCGAGAAAGACAAATCAAAAGCAGCAGGTCTGGCCTCTGATCCTATTAATTTGGCTCGCGCTGAAACTCGGTCCCCCAATCTCTGACAGCTACCAGTAAACAGCAGTATGAAAACGGCACTGTATCCGCTTCATCATTGAAGACCAAAACTGTGCCGGAAGATTCCTCCAAGGTCAGTAGCGCACCAGAACACCAGGAGTGGAGCTGACACGGAATCCCGTAGCCAAAAAGGGATAAGTTTGCTGGACTTTCCAGAAGAGCAAAACGACGTAAGATGGCTATCGAGGCGGACAAAGAGTTTGGGGACAGTGGGGCTGTAAATGCAGCAATTCGATCGGCCAAGAAAGAGGCGAGACCGGGGAAAATTGGCATCCCTCAAAGTAAAAACACCGCGCCTTCGAAGAAGCGCCAGAAACCCAAAGTCACGTCACGAGTTGGGGGTGCGTTTGATAGAGACTTATCTGCGAAGGGCACGAAGGGCGAGGGGATACGAGCCAAAAAGGGCGACAACATTGGGGGCATGGGAAAACGGAAAGGTGGAAAGCGGTAGCGTTGTATTATGGTAGTTTGACCTCTGAGGATATCGAGTATCTTTGCAGTGTGCATTCGCTCGATTGGATATGGCAAGTGAAGTGGTTTGTTGGAAGCACCATTTCGCGTGGCCTAAATCCTTTTTCGTCTTTCGTGAACTCAAGTCGAAGCGCAAACGACGCTACTCTGATTGGATTGGAATGAACATTCAATATTCAAGTTGTTCCCAACTGTAAATCTTCATCGTAATTCCAGGACAGACGGACACCCTTCGCGGCAAGAGTGGCTGTTGTTACGCGATGGAAACTAACGCGTTCGCCACGCTCGCCACTCTCCAACTACCTTCGCCATGCCGCCTACTTTCGTCGGCATGCTGTCCTGACAAAGACCTGGTTGTTTTGATATCACGGCTGGGTGGTCATGACAAAATGAGTTTGTGGAAAATGCAGGGTTCGAGGAAGTGGGAGATCGATATTGGCTCAGACGATGCGTCCACCACGGTTACTGGTCTGGCTTGGAGTCCGAGTGGTGAAGGTCCTCTCTGGGTTTCGCACATCCCTCGACTTACTGTTCTATCAGGTCAGACCATCGCTGTCGTGCATGATTCTGCACGCATCACTCTGCATTCGGTTCAAGATGGACATGTCGAGCGTTCTCTGTCGGTGCCTCTTCCTCTGAACACTCCTCAAGCCCAGTATAAAATCACTGGAATTTGGTGGTTTCCTGGTTTCCACACGTCCGCAAGCGGTATTATTCCAGACATCTTCAAAAGGAACGGTGTGAAGGTATGTCTTCGTTTCTCTCTCTAGCTAATGCTAACGCAAGTTCTCCGCCATTCAGACCGGGTCAGCTCTCTCTACATTGAAAATTCTACCTCTCCTCGACCATCTCAAGGAGGCAGACAATAACGTCACGTATGTCAGATTTACTCGACATTGAGCATGTCGTGACTCGCTCGTCAGTGCAACCGATCTGTTTGCTTTCCAAGGGACCCAGACACGGGTCATTCAACAGCGTTCGACCCCCAAAGTAATCAACCAGTGGCCATCCCTCGCTCCACTATGGGAGGATGCGTCCATCGCCTCTCCTGGCCAAGCTGATGAACCTCACAATAGAGCTAGCGAGACAAGGGGCTCAACGCAGGCACCGGAGGTCGAAGATAGTTTACTGGCACTGATCGATGAGCGAGGACTTCTCCACTCGTTTTTAGACGGAAGCTACTTCCTTGGCTCTGTGGCTCTGACAGGGGGACTGCCTTCCGCGACCCTATTCAAACACCCCAGCCAACCACTATTTCTCCTTCACCCTCAAAACCCCAGTACTGAGCCACTACTCACCGGAATGCAGCCCCTCTCTGTGGAAATTCCACTTCTAGCGACCGCGACAGTCCGTGACTTCGCACGGCTATCTTCTGCGGCGCGCGAGTTGACCTGGTATATTATGCGGGTCCTCAACGAAATTAGGGACAGCTGGTTTGGATCGGAGGCAGTCACAGGTGCGAGGGACATCGGTATCAAGTGGGTTCAGGCTCTAGAGAGCAGGCTCAGGGAGCAGTATGGTCGTGAGTGTTTCATTCTATGTGCTGGTCCCTGAAGTCGCCGTATGACCTTCGAAACGTTTGCACAGAACAGAACCCCAACGTCATCCTAGACCTTACCACCTTGCTTGTGACGGGATCTGGGACAGAGGGACTCATGGATTTCATCACCAGCAGTGAGCAAACCAGTGAACGAGTAGGTCCACTCCAATCACATTACTTTGGTCTCACGTTCCTTCCAGACTCTCCAAAAATGGGACTCTTCAGTCACCGATTCGCTGATGAAAATGCGTGATTATTCGACCGCACGCATCGTTCCGGCCTTTCAGAGGTTGCACATCATTTTGGATGAAATTCGCGGATGGTCACACATGTGAGTGGCTTGGAACGATCGTTGTAAAGGCAGTTTCGAGCGCAATTAGGCCGCAATTCACACTTTTTGGCCTGAATACAGATGAAGTGGTTTCCTGCTTGAAATTGGCCGAGCGTGGTATATTCGTTTCATCCTGGCTTGCTACTGCGGCAAGAAAAGAACTAGGGGCTTTCAAGCAGTTCCTGTCTTTCATTCGGCATGGTTTGTACTCTACGTTCCCGCATCTATTGGTCGACCTCCTGTCTGAGATATGATTCAGAAACAATAGTCGCAAATCCGGGTGCGGAGTCTCACCCTAATCCAGATCATGACATTCTTGAAGTCAACGGTTACTTAATGTCCGGACTCATGGCCAGTCAAATTGACCGATGGTTTACGGGGTTAGCTCCTCAATTCAGTCCTGGAGATCTCTCGTACTCTCCACAAACTCCAAGCTCCGGCAAAACGCTTGACGAAGCGCTACAACTAGCACAAACCGCATTGCAAGATCCTTCACAAACAGCATGGCAGCCGGTAGGTTTCTTTCAAAAGTGGATATTCACGTCCGATACATGAGGTCGATATTTGTTTTAGAATATCCCGTCCGTTAATTCTTCACATCTAGACAGGAATCTCGATGCACTGGTACAGAAAATGGCTTCCCGGTGTCAGCGGGTCTTTGCGCAAGCTTCTCAAGCCGCTGCTCGATCCGCCATTGTATCAGCTGATGGTGGGGCTATACCACCCCAGGTGGTGCAGGCGAGTTCAGCTTCTTCAAATGGTGTTTGTCAATTTGCTCGTCAGAGAGTGGTTAGCAACGAAAATGAGGTGAATGGCATGTCTTTAGAGGTGGGATGATATTGATCCAAATTCGGTTCCTATAGCCTGGTCACAACCTGCAGTACCTTGCCGTCTATATGAATATAGAAGGCCGTCCGCTTTGTGAGTGACTTTGATCTCATCGCCTTTCGGAAATTCAATGTAAACAAAACAGTCTGCATAAGTCGAATGCCGTACGGTCGGTATGCCATCGGGGTTCACAACCACATTGAAGTTACTCTGTTAGAGTGCTCCGTGTGCGAAAATGATGATGAAGGAAGCGCTGACCTCAACATCCTGGACGCTGAGTTTTTTGACGATGAGACCATAATTCTCATTTATCAGATCACAGGGACTCAGGGTGAGCAAAACACACCCCATCCGGTGCTGGCCGCGCATTTTATTCATAATTATACCAAGGCCCGATATTCGTCGCTACGGTGAACTACACAAAACTGAGGTATCAAAAACTCCAATCAGAAGGATACGTAAGCGGCCCCGCCCGAAAAGATATGATGGCGAACGTGCTGCAGAGATGGAAGGAGGAGCATGTAAGTCTCATGTCTCAGCCATGTTTTTGTCGAGACCTTATGCGGCGATTTGATTAACGGCATGGCTCAGCTTCCGCCCACTCGGATCCCGATCACAAAATGCCGCCGATTGTCTCCGTGTGGAAACGGAACAGTGTCGCTGGCAGTGAACGGGAGAGTCGGACGCAGAGTTGTTTGCATCCTAGACGGGGATGGGATGACAATGGAGGTGCTCGATATGGAAGGGGACGAACTAGAAGCGGATGAGGAAGCCGAGGTTGAGATGGTCGGGGCATGACCATAACGGAAGTGCGTATGTGATTTCGGGCCGTAGCGTCTGCGTCGCAGCCTCGTTGTCCTTTTATCTTGGTTCATGATTTACGGGCGTGTCCAAGATGACAACGAGGGCCGAAAAAGGTGGAAAGTGAGTAGTTGATGTACCTTTTTAGGGTCATGGGTCCGCATTAGCGCGTTAATGCGTTTCCCGGTCATTGCGGTGTGAACAGAACAGAAGAGTGGGAGAGAAGACAGTTAGTCCAATCGGCCGTTGTGACAGGTTTGCTGTGGTTGGCTCAAGGGAAATGAAAGGCGACAACAGGCTTGGTGATCGCAATCAGCGGGACAAGATGCGGCATCGGGGGCGAGGTTCCTGGAAGCTGTGGGCAGGGGTGCACCTGGACTGAATATCTCGGGAATGAATGCAGATCCACCAAAGGTATCAGCAGGTGGCCATCAGACACAGGGTTATGAGAATAAGGTATCGCAAAGCTCCTGGTGCGAAATCCTGGAGGTCCATCTATAATTCTGACGAAAATAATATGATACCGAATTGTAGTCCTTGGTCCGAGAGGGCGAGGCGCCACGCTGGACTGACTGGATTGTAAATACGCTCGCTTAACTCGATCACACCGCGGCCCTCTCCTCGTGCCCTTGATTCGAATTCTTTTTTCCGTGCCATTTTAAACCTCCTCCGTTTCTCCAAAGCGTCACTCAAAGCCCCTCCCTTCTATCCCTCCAATCTTCTCTAATTCCTTGTACTATCTCAACCCACTTTTGGTCCGCCTTCTCCTCTCCTCCCTACCCCATCCCCCATATGCCAAATAGACACGAAGCTAGTCATTCTCCCCCAGACGATAAATCTGACTTCAAAGCAGACCTAGACGATCCAGCTTTACGCATGTCAGATATCGCTCTTCGTAAGAAGAAAAACGCGGACGCTCAAGCCGCCTTCCGTCAGAGGTGATCCCGACGTCATCTTCCGCCTCCCATTTCCTCGCTGATCGCATCTCATACCTAGGCGCGCTAATTATATCGCGACATTGGAAGAGACAGGTGAGTACCTCCTCTTACCCTCTTTCGCCGTCGATCATGCCATTGATCGCATGCTGTCCAGTTACCTCTCTCGAGTCCGTTGTTCTTCAGCTCCAGGACTCTTGTCGGGAAGCTCGCTCAGAAGCCGGCGAGCTGAGACAGGAAACTGCCCGTCTGAAACACGAGATGCGCGAGCGTGAAAAATTCTGGCGAGCTCTCTGGCAAGCAAGGAAAACGGGACAGGCGCCCGAATCCGATGACTTGCCACCACCACCGCCAACCTTCTCCACACATACTCCATCTAATGTTATGGGTAATCGCTTACCAACATCACACGGCAGCCATTATAGCGATGATGGTATAGGCTACCAGACAAGCGACGATACTGGCTCCATGTGTAATGGTGCCTATGGCCCTGGTCCAAACCACGGTTATCCAGGACACTCGCCAGCACTGTCATACTCGGGTGTTGATAACGAGCACCTCTCGTGCAGTGGAGCGTCGCACCAACTTGGGGGTAATCGCGTTTCAAAGTTTGGGCAGTACCCTTACCCCGTGCAAACCATGAACCGTGATGGAGCATGGGCCCAAGGTATTCCGCAAACTTCTTCATCCAACGGTAGGTTTGGTCCCACAGCCTAATCTTATCAACCCTGACATAACTCGATAGGGTCGCCCACGTTGACGTCGCCGGATATGTATGGTAACCGCTCTTTTGTCGACGAACAAAAAGCGCCTCTGAACCACCTGGAAACCACCCCTTACCTTTTCCCCGGTAGTCGGTCGATATCGCCTTCTACGTCGACACCACCTTCCTCATCATCCACGTCACTCACGTCACCATTTCAATTCACATTTCCCCCAGAAGGCTCGATCTCCCAAGAGCGCTCGGATTTTGACTATCGCCGACACTCAAGCGCACACAGCGCCGAAGTGACCCTCCATGGAGGCACCGCAGATATCTCCCTAGCTGGCGCAGGAGGCGACGGTGTCCGTTACAGAATTGGTCCAAGGCGCACGAACTCTGGACCGGAGCGTCCGTTACTACCCGCTCTACCTCACTTTTCTGGAAGTGAGAATGGCTCTCAGCACGAACGTGGAAGTAGCGAGGGGGAGTCAAACTCATATTCTCAGCTCCCAAAATTACGCCCACGTCGTGGCCTCGACAGAGAGTCACGATCACCCTCACCCGGTGCTCCACCTATTTCTGGTACCTTGGCGGTAATCAAGGCTCAAGCATTCGGAGCATTGCGGAGAACACGAACACGCACAAAGAAGTCTTCTGAAGGAGCGGCGAAGGTGGCGATGGAGGTGCTAGAAGCGAGAGGCATCGGAATGGGTGTTGCCACCGGTTCCAAACGACCACGCCTACACAATGACGAAGATCCCGACATGCAAGCATGATTCAGCTTCCCTGACTCGCAAACTCACATGAAAAACCAATCACTGTATATCTATTGTGCATTTTCCGCTCATTTTGGTGGACCCAGATCTACAACTACACCCATTTACTAACTCTACTTACTATGTTCGTCTAGTTTCTAACATTCTGTCGCATATAGTGTTGCATGTAATATGATACCTTCATCGCAAAATGCATTCACCATTAACTTAAATATGCAATGTTCACCGTACATTAACTTCTGCGCTACCTTATATCGGAGGTACACCGGCGGCCAGTCATTCGCTCTCAAAAGCTGTTTTGCGCACAGGACCCGATATATCGCGATCATGGCCGCGGACGAGGAACCTGTGCGGAAATTTAGCACGAGAACGTGACTTTCATGCCCAGACTAACTTTCGGCGGAAGATCCTGTTCCCTACAATGTGTTATCCACGCTCAAAGCTGTTGTCAAATCCAGTTCAACCTTGGAACGGCGACGTCCCACGGTCCTCTGATTTCACTGGAGCATCAAATGGTAAGGACCGCGAGATGGTGGGAGATTAATGAGAAAACATGCTTTTTGTATTTTTGCGCCCATACAAGGACGCCTGGAGCCACAAAAGTCACCGCAATGTAGATGCCTGAGACCAGTGTAGCCACGGATACTGATAAGGATATAGTGAGGATGAGCGATAGTGCAGAGATCGCTATCGTCACAAAAGCTTGCAACGTTATTGAGATAGCCTGTGCTTGCGGGTGTGATAAGGCTCGTCACTTTAAAAGAGCTGAGAAAATGCCTACCCAAAAACGATGACGCAATATGGGGAACAGGGCGAATAGTTGCACAGCAAAGAGAACCAGTGAAAACACTGATAAGTCGTCAGGTAAACGTGAGGCAAGAACAATGGATGATGAGATCGCCGCGTTCATGGACAGCACGGATGTTAACCTGTTGGTTGTGAAAAATAATTCAGTTTCACAATAGAATGATCGCAAACCTTTCTTGAGAGTGTGACCCCGGCTTGATGCAACTATAATCGGCCAGCAATGTATTGAGAAGGAAGAGGCATGCCGACAAAGCCCATATGGAATCAGAAGATGTTGCCGCGGTCAGAGTCCTCAGGACAGGAGTCAGACCCATGAGAGTGAGGAACACTAATAGCGACGATTTTAGTACTTTTGAACCTGGGCAGATGCCTTCAGTCCACACTCGCGCTCGTTATGATGTCACGAACGGTTTGATGGCCCGTGGATAGGATTAGAGTAGTTCAGAACCTCCCATGCGATGTACCCGAGCAAGAAACATGTCACCGAAACCCACAGCAACATACGAGCGTCAAGTAAGCGTTCTTTCAGTTTCACGAAGACTGCAAGGAACGTGAAAACCGCTCCAAGATGCTGTGTGATTGCGCAGCATAAGAAGACCAGAGGCCAGTAAGTGTACGGCGTGAAATTAGCTGAATTACATTGTCAGCGGCCATCATTGTGCTTCCAGGGAATGTACCAACGGTTTCGCCTCAAGGACGACAAGAACGAGTTTGGGGGTATGAAGTTGTCGGGGTATGGTTGCTTTTGCCAGAGAACTTTCTTCCATGACGGAGAGGACATCCAAATTGACCAAAACTGAACCGCAACAGCCTACCTACTGCCAGCTGCGCACTCCGTACCTACCGTTGAAAAAGTCCGTGGTTGTGAGTGGTTGCTCTTGAACGCCACGTGGTGTAATACAGACCGTGAGCGCTCCAAATTCGAAGCTTGGAGACTCGAAGAATCCCAAGTCTAACTGTGCACATCACAATCACAGCTAAATGACTCCTCGGAAACTAACAAGACAGCCTCTACACAGTAACTGGCTAACTCGCGCGCGCGATGCAACGCTTCAAATTTAACCAAAAGCGACTCTCCAGTGTAATTCGACGAGGCGGTATCAAGCAAACTCTTCTCGGTCTCGATCATGGGAAACTCGGGATGGGGGAATAGGTCATAATATTCGCTGTCCGTGTAAGATTAAATAAACGTGTCGTGGCCTCGTGAAGGCACCGATGGTCCACTGAGCTGAAAGGGCAGGTGGGAGAAGGTCAGCTAATACCGAGACAAGCATCAATCATTCTTACATGTCATGAAATGGATTCAAGGTTGGTGATTGTGCCGGTTCCGAGAGAAATTGAAAGATGGTTGCAGCGATCATGCCCTATGGAGCACGAGAAAGCCTGATGGCCAGAGATGTAAGATATTCAGATAGAGCGCTCCGCATGTTGGACTCACGGGCTGGGGCAATACATTGACAAAGATTTCATTCAATCCCACTGTGATGAAATTGATGAAAAGAGGCAGGGGTCTAGTCAAAAACAGTCCACTTACCACAACTTGCTCTTCTTGCCTCGATGTTGGCACAGCTTTTGCCGACTTCGAAGCTTCAAGCTGAGCCGCGAGACGACCCCGCTTCGGATTTGACGCATTAGTTCCTCGTGCTTGTGCCTATGTTGGATGCAAAACTGGTGAATCGTTTGCGGAAAGGGAGTCCAGGTTACTCACAGATTTCAATCTCCTCTCTGCAGCTTCTGCAGCTGCGGCACGGGGATTAGAGGTGGTTCCATAGTTTTGCGCATTAGGTGACGCAGTATTTCCTCCAAGCACTTGATGGCCGCCTGAGTGGGTGCCAGGTTTCGAACAAAGGGAACCCATCTGGCAAATTGCTGGGGATGTCCCGCGTCAGTGCAGTGCAGGTGCAGAGCTGGATACCGGCTTCGACAGCCTGAGTGCTGTAGTTCTTGGGTGTTGGGGTTGGACTTGAAAGGGGGATTGGTCTCACGTTTGCAGCCGTGTACCTCGTTGTTGACCCCGCCTCACTGCCGCTCAGCGCCTGATTGAGACTCACTTCAAACCGAGTTATCCAATCTACTATCTAGTCTGAACCTTCCAGCCACGAAGGACAGGGTCACCTATGTCCCACCACAGCGGCTCGGACCCTCAGTGGAGTGCTTATTCATATCGCGTACGGCGTACATCGAAAACGTGCAGTCCATGGTCAATTCTCTGACATAGTAGTGACCAGCTGCATCGAAGAGGAAATCTACACGGGCAACTCAGAAACCTCTTGATAATTTCCTCTATCATCCGCAGACCTCTGTGGAGCACTGCGTTCGTGAAGGTTGTAGTGTTCAGGATGCCGACGTGACATCCACTCCTAAGAGCAAGGTTTGAGCGTGAACATTAAATGACGAGAAGATGATGCAGCGAACCTCCCACCACCGCCTGCCCGCTGACCACGGCAAATTGGGGTCCATGCCTGCTTTTACCATGCGGTTTTTTATCCCAGCACTCAGCAGCAAGCCTAGAACAGTCAAGAGAAATAGGGTGACCACTAGCTGGTCCCTAGGAGAATCGCGCTCTATAACAGTTATGAGTTATCGTCACAAACGCCAAAACATCGAGGCTAACGGAAACATCTCGCTTCGACATCACCCTCTTTCCCCGTTGCTGTGTCTGGATCTGTGTCGCCGAGAGTGGCCCCTGCGCAAATGGGGAGGTTCTGGTTCAAGCACCACTGTTTGGTACATGAAAGACACGGTTTGGACGGGTTGTCCGGAGTGTCCATTTGGAGGATAGAGTAATTTGACTGAAAACATATACCTGGGAGCTCAATGTTTATGAAGTTCAGGCATGGAGGCCGGCGACCGTGAAAGACGCACATTTACAGAAGTTCGTGACTTCCCATTTGTTCACGTTGCCTTGAACAGGGACCTAGTGATAAACATTCTAGTTTTCTGCGTCTGCAAAGACAGTCCTGCTACGCACGAAACATAAAAACAGAACGCATAACAGGAGTTTAATTGCGAGCCTGCTATGTGGTCGTGACATGAGCCCAGACTTGGTGGCTGAAAGCGGAAAGACGAATTCTCAGAAGCGACGCGTCGAGCTGAGAACTGGCATAGCATACCGGGACTTGATCATTGTCAAACCTCCACTACTATCAGTACTGGTGCTACCATATCAAATCTATCCTGACAACTTAGGCTGAATCTTCGTTCTCGCCCACAGTTATCGACGTTCTAAAGATGTCTGCTGAGTACGAGGATGTCTTGACCAACCAGCCAGTTGTGATCGACAATGTTCGTTCTTCTCCACACTAAACGTGGTATTCGTGTGTTTACCGCGCTGCTTCTAGGGATCAGGAACTATCAAGGCAGGATTCGCTGGTCAGGATCATCCAAAGTGCTTTTTCCCATCCTTGTATGTCACCACCGCGTACTTGGGTGGCAAGGTACTAACCAGGCAATCCTACAGCGTCGGGCGACCCAAACATGTCCGTGTTATGGCGGGCGCCCTGGAAGGAGACGTCTTTATTGGTCGTAAAGCTCAGGAATTCCGCGGCCTTCTCAAAATCAAGTACCCGATGGAACATGGTATAGTGACGGACTGGGACGACATGGAACGTATATGGAGCTGGATATACGCGGAGGAGCTCGGAACACTCAGTGAGGAGGTAAGATATGTCGTGACAGGTTGCTGCAACCCAATTCTCATCCTGAACTACTTTATAACAGCACCCTGTGCTTTTGACCGAGGCCCCGTTGAACCCACGCGCCAACCGAGACGTCGCTGCGCAGATTTTCTTTGACACTTTCAATGTTCCTGCACTATTTCTTTCAGTGCAAGCCGTCCTATCCCTGTAAGTCCTCACTGACATGGAAATAACTGGTTTCTGACCACGTAATGAACAAGGTACTCTTCAGGTCGAACAACCGGTATAGTACTTGATTCTGGTGATGGTGTTACGCATGCCGTGCCTGTCTTCGAGGGATTTTCGATGCCTCATGCCATTCGCCGAGTAGACGTCGCAGGAAGGTAAGAGTAGCTGGGCTATATCTGATGCAACCATGGTAGACACACTTTCTTCATAGGGACGTTACCGACCACCTACAGTTGCTCCTGCGAAAATCCGGTCATCACCTACATACGACGGCCGAACGAGAAGTTGTGCGGATTATCAAGGAGAAGTGCTGTTACGTAGCACTGAACCCCTCCAAAGAGGAGAAAGATTCGCTTGGGCGCCCAGAGGAATTCCGGTTGCCTGACGGGAACGTAGTTCTGGTAAGCTTAGACGTATTATATCTGGCGATCTCACCTCACCGCGCTTTTAGCTTGGTCCTGAGCGGTTCCGAGCTCCTGAGATCTTGTTCAACCCTGAGCTTATCGGTCAAGAATACGCGGGTGTCCACCAAGTTGTGGTAGATTCAATCAACAGAGTCGATCTGGATCTGCGGAAGAGTCTCTTTTCGAACATTGTCCTTAGCGGGGGCAGCACCTTATGTAAAGGTAAGATGGCATTTATGCATCGATCAACAATCTGTCTCCATATCTCGCTGCCGCCGAATAACAGGTTTTGGAGACCGACTTCTTAACGAGGTTAAGAAGCTAGCTCTGAAAGACATCAAGATCAAAATCTACGCTCCACCGGAGCGCAAGTACTCCACTTGGATAGGGGGATCTATTCTCGCGGGCTTGGGGACATTCAAGAAGGTCCGTATCCAAAAGCTGCCTGATCACTGCTTGCTGACGTCCAATAGATGTGGGTATCGGCTGAGGAATATCAAGAAGATCCGGACATCATACATAAGAAGCTGGGCTTTTGAACTGCTCTTCCTCTTGGATTTTACTCGCACTGTGTTCACACCAACCTGTCCCTGTCGTCTGGCATAGATACCCACCATATCCAACTGATATTGTAATACACTTAGATTGCGTGCAATAATGGAAAAAATTTTAAGGCTGTTTGCATGTGCATATGATTCATGAAAGTGCGTGGGGGGATAAAATGACATATGCCATAGATACAGCTTCGCCACTGGTGCTCGATGACAGTATGCAACTGGATGAGAAGAAAAGTGGAGAACCAGCGCGTCTCGAGGGTAAAGCCACTATTTGCCCTTCTTGGGGGGCTCTGCAGCCTTGGACTTCTTGGTTCCGCGGACCTAGATGTCAATTCGTCGTGAGTATCCGCTCGTGTCCAAAGCAAGGCTACAAGACAAACCTTCTTCGCGCGATTTTTCCGCTCATGCCGGAGCTTACGAGGTGGCCTTTCAACCTTGGCCTCGATGCCACTCTATAGCATGTACGTAAGAAACGGGTGATGTGGAGAGGACCAGCATACTAACTCTGACTAGGCGGTACTTGGGCTCGAATTTCTTTTGCGATGCCTCGTCATCGTAGATCAAACCAAAGCCAGTGCTCCTTCCACCACCAAAGTGTGTCCGGAAACCGAACAGGACTACGCGAGCCTTATCGGTCTTGTACATGGTGGCAAGCTTCTCCGAGAGGTCAGACTTGGAGACGTTTGGGCGAGACGGGTGGAGAACATCGAGGACGAATTGGCGACGAGCCAGGAGACGATTGGTGATGAATTTGCGCGTGCGCAGAGTTACGGGTGCTGAGCTATCGGCCTACAAGAACTTGGAGTCAGAAGATCTGGTGCATCCCGACCGCTGTGACCACATCCAGCTCCCTCCGAACGCATTTCTCCGTAGTTTTTTGCCGTTTCTTCGGGATAGAGCTTCTGCAGTCAATGGACGTGCGTACTCACCATGATTAGTGTGGTCGGTCAGCGTTTTGCGACGTTTTCTGCCCGATGTCTTGACGGGTATTGTGAGGTGGGGACGGTGCGATCGAAATGAGAGTCCGTTCGGCAAGCACCGGACACAGCCACTGTCATTACCTGAAATGGAAGCACGACCACTTCACTCTCATGATGCCCCCTCCCGCAGCAAGGAGCGTTAGAATTTGTCCCTTGTATCTACCGTCTACTGGCTGAATGTCGTCCAAATCCGCATCATCCTTTGCCCCTTATGTGAGCCCGACAGAATCGTCTGCAAATTTGCGCATACTGACTGTGTCTAACAATCAGACTTTACCCCCTGATGACCCGTCACGCATTTCAGCGCAGCCTGCAACAGTCAAACCGCAGTCAAGACCGTGGTTCCCAGTTACTGCACCCTCGAGATACTATGAGACATCGTACCAATCTGGAGGCATCCCCTCGTTTAACTCATCTGCAGGCGCTGTTGACAATGACGTAGAAGGCCGACAGAACCAGTGGGAAACTAGATATGGTCTCCGCGTGGACATGCTGGCTGCATTTGCCTACCTACTAGGTCCCATGTCAGGTTGGGCGCCTGATAGATCTTTATCTCTGCCGGCCATACTGATGTGTGTCCAGCCCTGACCTTGTTGGTTCTGGAAACACACAATGACTACGTTCGTTTTCATGGTCAGTCTACGACATTGGTCTTGCATTTATTTTGCTCAAGAAAATCTGAACAGCGTACCAGTCAGCATTGTTGACGACGCCTCTCCTTCTCGTACGCATCCTTGCCTCATTACTCCGATTCCCGTCTTGGATCTGTGCTTTCTTCACCATCGTCCTTTTCGTATCGGCGTTCTCGATGGCGTAAGCGTACTAATTACACCCCAAAAAACACTCCGCTCACAATCCTCAATGTCGTGCAGAACACGAGCGTTTTGGGGGGCCTCAAGAGATGGGCTATCTCGATATCATCTGCCGAAACTTGGCCCTCTTGCCGATCAATGGGTTTCTGAAGAATAGGCTTCTTTCACGGTCTTCGGCTGCGCTGACCACCGAAGCCCACTGGACAAGAGAGATTACAAATATCGTGTACTAACAAGGGTTCATAATATATCACTCTTCTAAGTTTCAGAAACTTTTTTCGTTCTGACAACTCTAGAGCTACAGAGACTAGCAACAATCCTTAGAGAACCAGCCAGACCTCAACGGATACAATATGATTACAAGATACAAAACATGTCCGAGGATGTCGAGGTGCGCCAGCGCACTTGACCTTTGCTCCGAATGATACATCACTGGAGAGTGGCAGCACGGAAAAGGTCACAAAATGCCTGGTAATAGTGGCTCTACAAGTGGTTTCAGCGTGTTCAGGACACTATCCAAGAAGTTTGTGCAGTCGTCTATAAGGTCCACGATGATACACTTGATCTGTTGAACGACTGGAATGAAAAAGTAAGGAAACCCGTCCGACAACGGCAAGCGACGTAACTCACTAGGTGCGAGGATGGGTCCAAGGACTGGTATTTTGCTAACCAATGCCACTACGTCGTCCAAGACCTGTTTGTTGAGGTTGGCTAGGTCCTTCATGATCACCTCGACCTCGGAGCTCGGATCAAAGTTGGCTTGACCTTTGCCCGCTGCGAGCTCACTGAATGTCTGTTGTGCCCCTAGCATATTCCCGTGAAACTCGGATAGTGAATTGGCCGCTTGCGCCTGATACGCTGGGTTGCCCTGCACGTTAGGCTCGGTGGCGACCTGGTCTGCAGAACCAAAATCAGGTACAGCTCGCGAACACATTATGGATATCCTTACGGAATTGCGCTGCGCTTTGGGCCGCTGCTTGGTGTTGTTGCTTCAACGTAGCTATCTGTTGTTCCGCTCCTTTCTGCGCACCTCCAGGAGGCTTCGCGCCGGTGATGCGAGACGGTGACATTGCCTGAGACTGTCCTTGTGGAGGTAGGCCGCTCGAAGGCGGGTGGCCTCTAGCAGGCTGTCCCTTCGGTGCTTTGCTTTTTGGAGCATGACCTTTTGGAGCTTTGCCTTTCGATCTCGGACCTTTTGGTGTTTGTGGAGGTTGGCCCTGCGGAGGCGGTATGGCTGCTGCCTGGCCACCGTGCGGAATCCCAACTGGCGGTGTCCCTGTCTGCGGTGCCGGGGCTCGTGCATACCTGATAGTTTTAACGCCCCCGAGCAACTCGGAGTCATACGCTCTGATCCGTGAAAGGGGCATAGGTTTCGCCAAGGCCTGCTGGGCAGTGAAGGGAGTGCCAAGGAGCACAGCGAGCGCAGCAATCGGTGCGACAACAAAAACGGCGCGGACGATTGACGGCATTGTTAGAATGAGCGAGACGGAAACGAGTGTGACGGGGGTAGTTTACAGTAAACGCGACTAGCGCGAAGGATTATGAGGCTGTAGTACGAACTTTGTAGCGATTGGAGTAAGATGATGGCGGTGGAAGCAAAAGATGAACTTGTGTCGCGTGCCCTCGTTATATACTCCAAAAAGTAGATCCCATTGCAATTCTCCTCACACTCAATTGTGATTGGCTCCCCACTCGCGCTCAACCACGTGACGAAACTCAAAAGTCACATGACACTGGAAATCAGTCAACGCAGTGACAACGTCGGATAGGTATTGGGAGACGCGGTATAGTTACAGGGGACATGATCCAGAAAACTAAACGGAAACAGATTGTGAGGTATCATCAGTGGCTACAGCACCATGGCTGGGAAATGTAAGAACAGTTTTTAAAGTTTAATGCAGGACCTCTGGTCAGTGCTCGGGACATAACCCATCGCACAAGTCAGCACTGATGACAAGTGTTGGTCAATGTCATTCGGCCACGGATAAGGGAGGGCACGTACCTGAACAGCGCGCTTGAATGCACTCGACATTCCACGCTCCCTTGATAGCTGTACAGTCCTGCCCCCTGCCGTCGATTGTGCAACCTCCACAATATTGGAGGTCGTATTTCGGATCAACACACTCGTAGTCACTGAGATCGTCAGCCCTTAGGATGGGACATGCGTCAAGTCCAGCTGGACACAGACTGACGGCACGGGACTTGTGACTGTGCCTGCGCGAGTGATGACCTGCTGATGGGGATGGTGAAGGTCGATGAGATGGAGTGCGGGATGGTGAAGGTCGGGAAGGTGGATTTGAAGTAGATGGTCGGCAAGCAAGGGCAGATGGCGACCACGCAGAACCACTTGGGCAAGACGGAGAAGAGAGCAATGACTGAGGATAGGCGGGAGCACAGGAAGCCAGTTTACTGCTCCAGTACCATCCTGACGGGCATTGCGCACTAGCGAGCGAAGCAGCAGCAGGCGTTGCGCCGCCGCGGGGCAAACAAGTTGCCTTTTCAGAAAACCTGAAAGCCGATTAGGAAGTTGCGAACCAATGTAAAATGCTTCCTCACCAGAACTCCGTACTGGCACAGTCCGAAGAACGTTTAGCTACTACTCGTGACATGAGGCTGCAGAAGCTTGTAGCGCTGTCCCAGGCGTATTGAGTCGGGCATGACGTAAAGCCTGACGACAATAAGTCTGTAACAGGACTCGATGGTAGACAGCAAGATAGCTCTGTGCATGAACGACATTGTCAGAACGCCTCCCGCAAGGCGAAAAGCTCGCTAGTATTCGTACCTTTCGACCAATACCAGTTGCCGCTCGAGGGGCAAGCCTTGCCGGATCTATACCATGATTAGTTCACGTCATCTGAATAGACCTTTAATTCAGACGGACTTACGGAGGAGCAGCCTGATTTACCGGGGTACCATAGGGAGCACATTTCCGAACGGGCTCATACCAAAATTCATTTGATGAACAGTTTCCGGCACTGCTCAATATGACAGTTGCATCTGCAGAGAGAAATGAAACAGCCGCCAGGGCTACCAAGAATGCGCAAGAAATCGTTCGTCTCGTTGGCATCGCAAGCAAGACGTGGGTCGTGAGGGAGGATGGAAGACGATGACAGTAAGGACAGAACTGTGGGTGAGCAGGTGAAGAAACAATGCTAGTTCATACCTTCACTGGTATGTGGTCTTTATGTACTCCATGTGGTGGTTGTTGTTTAATAATACTTCCGGAGCGTGTGGTTCCTTTGCGTATAGGCACGCCGGCAAAGGACTATTGTCGTTGTCGGCCCAATCAATTCAGCGCTTTGAATGCACTAAATATAGCGTGAACAGGGCGGGCATTGTGCCGCTCAGTTGCCAAAGGTGGAGCTGGGAACGTCGAGAAGCACTAAGACAGGAGCAGGCCCACCCGCAACCCAAGCCACCGGAACCAAGTCGGGCACAACCAAGTGCGTGACGGAGCCGGGACAGGACTGCAAACCAGGTCAGTTCTTAGCCAGTGATGGAACCACGAGAAGGATCCAATAAAGTCGTCATGCCACTGAAGATTCATCAATTGTAAAGGAGGTACAGTACTATTTACTCGTCTCTTGAATGTTCGTGAAGAGAAAACAGATAGTTGGGTATTTCACCTCTTTCACCGATTATTTCTACGTCATCCTGAAGAGCTGCGGGTAAGGAAAAGAAGATTCATAGGCGGGACGCATGCGTACCCGACATATCTGGATCCGAAAGCGCTTTTTGCAGTGCACGCGTGGAGAAGTACCGGACATCAGCATCTCCATCATTTTTCTGCTGCTCCAGGGCTGGAATAATTCTCTGCTTCACGAACTCCTGGCCTTCTGGGATGCTTCCGAACGTCGTAGCCAAGACCTCCAAGGCTTTCGCTACGTTGAATCGTATGTTGGGGATTGGATCCACAGCCAGTTGCAAAAGAGGCGTTATGATCTCCGTTTGTACGATGGGCAAAGTCAAAGAAGGTGAAATGGTCTAGGGGATCAACTGAGTAGGCAGTGGCGCTCAAGCTGGCATCAACCTACCGTGATGGCTTGAACAGTTGTCATGCGATACAGGTAATTGGGGTGTTGGCCCATGCCCATGACCTTAGGGACGATGGCAACCTTTGCCCACTCGACGCCAAATACTTCCGTCAGTTTCTTCAGGTTTATGGTGGCCGCTTCACGTATGCTGAAGACAGTGTCACCCAACCAGGACATGCACAGGTTACCGAGTTGCTCGTCGAAGAATGGTTTGCCGAGCTGAGTTGCAAGAAGGGGGATGTACTCGATGATCGCCTGTCGCACGCGCCACGACTTGTCCTCTGCAAGCTCAATAATTGCGGGGAGGAGACTGTCCGACAGGAGCTCGATGTCAATCACTGGATAGTTTTCAGACTCAGAAACATGCAAAGCGGACAGCGAAGAACTCCATACCGCCATTCACTGTCTCGAGCTTGCTGATTATATTCAACCGGACTTCGGGGAACTCGTCCTTCAACAGATGCAGGAAAAGAGGCAACAAGTGCTCGATTGTTGCTTCACGGCCGAGGAGCGGTGCCAGTCCGCTGATTTGATTCGCCAGAGCGGCCCTAACGTGCTGCGAAGCGTCGTGTGACAGGTCACGCACGCATGGTACGATGCGTGCCAGGATAACCTCCCTATCCAACAACTTCGAGAAACCTGCGAGTCGATCAGAGATCAGGACAAATTCCATAGATGATCGTTATGGAATCTTACCTGGAATCTGGCCAGCAGCTGCAGTCCGCACCTCCGCCTCGCTATCTTTCAGGAGTTGCACATACTGGCCGATCAGCTCCTCTCTGACCAGCTCGACGCCAACAGCTTCTGCGAGCTGTGATGGAGCCACTGTCACTGCTTAGAACCTTGATAGCATAACTGATGCCGTACCTCGTTGAAATGCGTTGCAGCCATGTATCGCACTCGCCAGCTCTTATCGGCAATGCTATGCCTTATTTGTTTCAACAACTGCTCCTTCACCTCCGGTGGCGTGAGCTGTTGGGCGATGACAATCAGATCTTCCACCGTCAATAAGCGCACGGAGTCCTGGTCATCCGATTGAAGTCTGCGGTAGATAGGGAGACCATCCGAGAGCACATGTGGCTTGGAAAGGTTCTTTACGAATGGCTGCATAAACTCCGGTGTTAGAGGTTGTAGGACCTCGGACATCTATAAACGTACACCAAGCCACCGTGCAGCAGCACGTCGAACCATGGGCGTATCATCGGCGCCGAGAGCAGCAAACCCTTTCCTCAAGTCTTCCTGGACCGCGAGGGATACTTTTGGGTAGGCTGGGGAATAGAGGGCGGCAGAAGAAGTGCGTGAAGTGAACCATTCTCCCTGCGATAGGCGTTTTACCAAGGGAATGTAGTACTCTTCTAACTGAGCTGTTGATAGCACGCCAGCTATTTTCGCGATCGATTCCGCAGCCTTGATACGCCACAGTGAGCGGGGATACATTAGATGCGGAGAAGACCTCGAATGTACCTTATCTCTAACAAGTGTTTCCTCCACAGCGGACAAGTTTTCGAGTGGCCCGAGAAGAACGTGAGCATATTGAGCGCCGCCAATATATTCCTCGAAATTTCGGCCCAATTCTTCTGCAAGCGCCAATAATACTTCGTCTTCGTCGTCGACAGAGTCTTGAAGAAAAGGGACGAGTTCATCCCGAGCGCGATCGGGTCCTAGCGCAAGCGCTATCGTGGGTATGCTGTGGATGGCGTTGAGTCGCAGTTGAACGTCTTCTGACCGCAATTCGTCCATTAACACGGCAATCGGGGCGATCTGATGAGTAGAGGGATGCATAAGTTGATTTTCTCTGTGAAATTTGAGGCAGACGACTGACGTCCTCTAAGTTGAATCCTGGGTCCATCGTGGCGCTGCAAGATCGACTCTGTCAGCGTATTATCTTGCAACAGAACGCGCGACAAGCTCACTGAAAGTGCGCAGAATAAAATCCTGGTTATTCCTTTATCTTTGGTTGTAAAGTGAAAGTTGAGTCTAAGAAGAGTTGTCTAGAGCAGGATCCTGTGTTTCTGGAGGAGGCGATCTGGAAATGATGGACAGTGATGTCCTTCTTTGGTGTTGCGTGTCGAAGCAACAAGTACCACACAACAAAACCCTTGTCTGCTTTGTTTCCGAAGTCACGCATACTCAACTCAACACCGACGGAAAATGTAAGACGAAATTCATTTATTTCCGCAAGTTATTCGCCACGACCATACAAATGTATCAAATCCGAAAAACCCAAACGTTTCACGACATCACTGTACCACCAGGTAAAAAATCCCGCAAGATGAAACGCACTTACGATGAAACAGCTCTGCTGACAAGGACATCAGATCGAGTGATCAAGAATTTGATGGAAGGTTACCTACCTATGTATCGAGTTTGTGTGCACTACACGTTCTTCGCGAAGAAGAAAGTTTCCAAAAATTTAGCGGGAGATCACACCCTGGCAAAGCCAAGGGATCAAGACAAACTGGGCTGCGAAGCAGCCAGCTGTCACTCCGCGAAAATGCCTTCTACGTTCGAGGTCGTCCTAGCATCCTGCGTCAACCTCCAGAAATCTGGGGACGAGCAATGGTGCCAGATGTACCTAGTAAACAGAGGTCGCGCAATTCCTGTACCAAACGGTCTCAGGATGTTTGTATTGGCAGGACGGATACCACAAAGTTGTCTCATAGGTTTCGGTCACCCGGCTGGAGGTAGTGGAGTTAATGACCAGCAATGAGATAGCTGATACGTCCCCTCGAACCAAAGAAGGCGTTGCAATTGTTAGGCAAACGAAACCCCGTCAAGATCCGAGCCCGAGATGCGTACGTATCCGTATCGCAGTGTCACGTCAAGCACAGTCAGGTTTAATGGAGAACGGAACCATGTCGCACATGGGGCACGAAGTCACCGATAGACCTTCCATAAGGCCCTCGTATGTCCTCTGCACAGCTCGTCTGGTTGAGCGAGCGTAGCTCGCTCGTTGAGAGTTTGTAACGGCGGTTAAACCAAGTTGGAGGCGTTAACGATGTTGGAAAAGCGCAACTGAAGTCACAGATGCAACGGTAGTTTGTTTCTGTAGTCTGTGAAGATTTTTGTGCCCAAGGGGTGAGTTTAGCAATGCCGCGCATGAGTGCACGAACGGGTCGATAGACGTATTTAAACGTCCTCGTGCCCATAGCTGCAAAGCCTCTCTACCCCAATATGTCCAAGATCGAGTGATGACAGCAAAGTCACTGGTGTGATGCAAGCAAGTGGACGTGCCAAGGTCAATTTCATGTTGGTCGACGCAAAGCGAAGCGCATTGATCAAGTATTGCAGGTGCGAACGTAGATGTGTAGGCCGAGCGAGGACGATCAGGTCTGGAGTGCAACCAAGGAAATAGCGAGGCAGCTTCAACCTGGTCCAGGTCCGGTGAGTAAAGACAACTAAGAACTCATTTGCCTATCTGTGTCTTTGCCTCGCTGCAACGAGAGTCACAGGGGGAGCCGATAGGAAGAACGAATCTTTCCCTCGTACACCCGGCTCGAGGCGGACTGGATGATTCCACTATATGTCGCAGCACATATTGTGCATTGTGCATAGCACATCCGCGCGGTGAGAGATACAAATAAGTGAGAGAGAGACAGAAGGAAAGGTCACTTCAGAGGAGGTCATCGGATCTTGCTTTATAAAGGATCGGGTTACTTTAGGGGCGGTTCCGCCTCCTCATGTAGCAGCTGTGCAGAAGCGGCCGGCTCCGGGCCACTGCGGCAACCGGACTGTGAGCTGGAGATGATGCAATTGCAAGGCCATTGAGTTCACAGCTCAGGGAAACATTTCCGTCCAGTATATACTTGCACTCAAAAGCCAACGTACGACTTCAGAGAAAACATATCACGTCCCAAAAACAAGTTAACATCGTATATTATGCCCGTTCAAAACGTCAACGGTCGTGTAGTGCTCACTCACCCCAAGGTACATAATCCCAGTGACCTATCTGCCGGGCATCGCAAATACTAACAGCTGCCATTCTCATGATCAACTAGGGATCTTCTGTTGAGCTGTTGCTTTACGGTGCAACGGTCGTATCCTGGAAAGCAGGAACAACTACCGATCCAGAACCAACAGAACGATTGTTCGTGTCCTCAAAGGCGGCACTCGACGGCTCTAAGCCGGTTCGAGGCGGGATCCCTGTTGTATTCCCATGCTTTGGTGCTCCTACCCATCCTGAACATTCCCGCCTTGGCCAGCACGGGTTTGCGAGAAGTGAGACATGGACATTCGACAGCATCGTCATGGATAACGAAGCTGGGGTCTCTGTTCGATTGAGTGGGTGGTCCTGTATCCGTTCAGCCAACATGAGCTCAAGCCTGTGAATAGCACTGGATCCAACTCCGAGTATCGCCGCGAAGTATGACAGGCCATTCCATCTAGCGTTCGTGGTTACCCTGGCCGAGCATCAACTGAGCACCGACCTCCATGTGACAAACACCTCGACATCAAGCGCATATCCACCAGACAACCTCGAATTTCAGGCCCTCTTCCATAATTACTTCCGCGCCCCTGCGAACGAAGTCCTCGTCTTCCCTTTGCAGAACAACAAGTATTTTGACAAGACGGAAGCCACGGAGGAGGCTCGAAACAGGGCGAAAGTCGAGACTAGAGCAGGGGTGGACGTTCGTAAATTCACCGACTCGGTCTATGAGGATGCTGCGCAGAAATACGAGGTCACCTGGCCTGGCGGAGGCGTTGAGATCAAGGTTAAGGAGCTGAAAGACGTTGTCGTCTGGAACCCGCAGCGAGTCGCAGGCATCAAAATGGGCGACATGGAGGAAGGAGGATGGTAAGTCTTCTGAGCATCGAACACGTTCTTAGATGCTGACGAGAACGACAGGGATAAATATGTCTGCGTAGAGCCAGGATATGTCAGGGGATTCGCGAAGATTGAGCCCGGCAAGACGTGGATCGGCCAACAGGTTATTTCTGTTATTCATCATGAACGGAGGATCAACCAACTTTGAACGGGTAGGAGAATGGCGAAGAAGGAAACCCAGTTGTAGACGAAAACATAGACTGTAAACTAAGCTTGTCAATCAAAGACTCGGAAGAGCCAGTGCACGCTGGGCCATCGAATGTCGAGAAACGAAGATTTCACGGTGTACATGGTCTGACTAAGCATAATCAAACGGTCGGGACCTAAGGCCTAAGGCTCTGACTTGCCTTCCCAGTCGTTGTGGACAACAGCGCGTTCGACTGCAAAGAACGTACGACGTGGCGTGAAATTTCTTGGCCTTTTTTATCTTCTGTTATGTGTTAATGGAGGCGATGAACAGCACAGAGGAAGAGCCTTCGTTATGCGTGCTCATAAACCAAATTGACCACACCCTGGCACCTCCTGGACCGCTCGACAACGCGTCTTTGCCTCGCGTCCCCATAATTCGCATTTATGGCGCGTCATCCACGGGCGAGAAGGCATGCGTGCATGTTCATCAAGTGTATCCCTACTTCTTTGTGGAATATCCGGGGAAGATGACACCCGACCACGGTACGTGTATACCCAGCTGAGCCCCTGTCGAATTAACTCATAGGTTTGCAAGTGACCCGGTACATTGCCAAACTATCTGTATCATTAAATCATGCTATCGCTCTTTCCATCAAGCGCAATCCGCACTCTCCAAACTCGCAGTTCATACGCGCTGTCCTCCTCGTCAAAGGCGTCCACTTTTACGGATTCCATTCCTCCTACACGCCTTTCCTCAAGATTCTCGTGGCCGACCCTGCCTTTGTCAACCGTGCTGTGACAATAATGCAATCAGGCACTGTCATGAGCACCAAATATCGCGTGTACGAGAGTCACCTGAGCTATCTCCTCCAGTTCATGTGTGACTTTGGTTTGTACGGCTGTGGCTGGATCAATCTTGGTGAAGTCTGGCAACGTGGAATCGAAGATCAAGACCCGAGTGCTGTCGAATCGGATTCGTTCAAGATCTCACCCTACTTCCGACAGTCGCGCATGCCACTCGAAGTTGACGTGGCTGCACACCAAATTCAGAACCGGCACTTGCTCTCTGCTCGCAACGTTCACCACAGATTGACTATTCCTGCACTGCCTCTACCGTCTGAGCCATTCGTCTTGAGTGTCCGTGAACTCTGGGAAGACGAACGACAACGACGACTTGCCAAGGGCCTATCTCCGACTCCAGTAGTCCCTGTTGACCTTAGCAAGACGTCACGAGGAAGCGGCGGCGACTGGGTTGCTGAGGCGCGCTGGTGGGAAGAGCTCAGAGCAAAGATACAGCAACATAAAGAAGATAAGCCGTTCATGGTCGAAAGCGAAGAGCGTTGGGAGAAGTGGGTCATGACCACGTTTGAGAGCGTAGAAGCTCTCTGGGAATCACAGTGGAAAACTTGGAAACCTGGAAGAACAGAGGTAGATGCGCTGAAGGGAGAAGCTAATGGTGGCGCGGCTGAAGCTGAGGGGGCCGACAATCCGTTCGCGCAGGCCAGTCAAGGAGGGACGTGGACGAAAGCTGGTGCCCTTAAGAGCATTGATGTCGATGTCGACGAGGCTAAGCTGTCCAGTCGGGATATCGATCAGATGCTAGCTCGGGAGGAACAAGAGTGGGCGAAGTTCATGGGTGGAGAGAAGCAAGGTGAGATGAACGACGGGTTTGACGAAGACCGTATGGTGGAGGAGGGTCCTCCACCTGATTATCAAGAGGATCATGACCATCCTCAAGAAGCTCAAAACCCCAATTCGAGAGCGAGGTAAGGTTGTCAGGAACCTCTCACCTATGAAGCTAACAATGCTCTGCAGTACGCCTAATCCATTCTTAGATGACGAAACTCCATCACACGCCTCAAATCCGTTCAAAAATGCTTGGGACAAGCTGGCAGTGGCAAGGTAGATGATTTTTCCTGGGTGAGACTTTGCTGATCATCTTTCAAAGTCGGAAAAGGTCAAGAAGCTTATCTGTCGGTTCTGACGGTCCCACAACGCCAACCAAGTAAGCGAGGCCTCTAAATATCATTGAAAGCGTTTGATTCTATTTGCACCTGATGCCCTCAGGACGCCAAGGTACTCGCGCCAGCAAACATCTATCCATGATGTGTTTGCAACACCAAAGTGAGAATAAGATATACTTGGCCGATGGTCGACTCAACTTTTTACAGGGCTACCCTCATTGCAACTCTTCCACTCACTCACCCGCCGCCAGACAATGTGGAGCCTAATGGTTCGCCCCTAGTTAGGGTCCAAAGGTTTGTTGTCCCCACTGTGTACGCGTGTCTACCCATGACGTTTCTTGCCTAGCCCTGCGATAATCCCGGATGTACAAAATGGACACGAGTCTCGGCAGAGCTCTCAAGGTTCAATGCTCAGTAGCGATCCTGATCTGACACCAGGAGGTGCCGACCTGGAACAACCACTGTCAGCACATGGATCAACAGGTACTTTCGAAACTTACGCGGTCAACAGCAATCCCCACTTCGAGTTGGTTCAGTCTGTCAACGAATCAACTCCGTCCATACCGAGGCGACCTCCACCTCGAGCATCGTACAGTTCTCTGACAACTTCACAGTCGTTTAACTTTTCCTCGAAAAACAGTTTTTTCGCATATGTCCCTCTCCCACCGTCGACTTCAGAGCTGCTAAGTACCATCGAGGAATACGGGCTGCCGAGAAGAATATATCGTGATCCCTTCTACTCGAAGAAGATCGATGTCCCGGACGGTCCTCGAGAGTACGCAGGACTAGTCTACCGTCTCAAAGGCGGAGATGGGCTCGACACACTCGAGGAATGGAAATATAGCGAAAATGGCCCTGTGCTCTTGGATGCATTACAACCATTCTCTGTATGTTCTGGCGGATGGGAGTTTGCTAGCAGTCCACCGAGCATCCGGCAAGTCAGAAAGTGGCTGAAGGAAAATCCAGCAGAGTCTATCAAGAAAGCGAAAATGCGGTCTCAGGTAAGCCCCATCCCATTACTCGGAGGCTGATTCATTTTATGTGCGTGGCAATATTCTAGATTGAAGGGCGCACGCAGGCAAATATTTACGGGATGAAGTCAATGCCAGCTAAAAGGTCCGAGACGAATACTCGTGAAGGCCAGCATATGACTTTGTTCTCGATGGAAACCTTCGGTGAGTGGCCTAGTAAGACTTCTTCGAACTCCTCCGATTATATCTCTTTACAGCACCCTCCCGTGGCGACCGTATGCCCGATGCCAACGTTGACGAGATTGCTGCAGTATTCTATGCGCTGGGGGATGATAACATACACTCAGGCCTGCATCACCAAGGCATTCTAGTCGTCAAGAATACCCAGCTGGACTCCAATCGTCTGCGTGGATTTCCACTTGAGGTTTTGTCCGACGAATTGGAGCTCATTAATCGTATCGTGGATATAGTCGTTGATTCGGACCCTGACATTGTCTTGGGTTGGGAAGTGCAAAATGCGTCTTGGGGATACCTCAGCGCTCGGGGAGCTAGTTATGGTAGGTCATTCTACTGTTCCACATGTCGCTTCTGTAACCTCTCCACAGGACTGGAGGTTGGCGAATTGATCTCTCGAGCTCCTAGCAAGAACTCAGGGGGAGGTGGGAACGACCAATGGGGCGTCAGGACGACCACTACATTCAAGGTTACTGGTAGACATGTGTTCAACCTCTGGAGGATCATGCGTAGTGAGCAGACACTAAGCATGTACTCGTTCGAGAACGTCGCTTTCCATCTCCTACGCAGAAGGTGCGTGTGTTGCGTCCCAACCTGTTGCTCTCACTTATTTCTGGTCGCGAAGGGTACCCCGGTATGCGCCTTCCGTATTGACCACGTGGTATAATAGCGAAAATCCTCTTCATCCTTCTCGTGTTCTACGATATATTCACGACCGCACGATCATGAACCTAGCCATCCTTGAGGAAGCCGAGACGACAACCAAGAACGCGTGAGTGACTTATCAGCTATAGCAGCACTCCCGGCCTTACACATTTCTTTAGCGAGTTTGCGCGTGTGTTCGGCGTTGATTTCTATTCTGTCATCAGTCGTGGCTCCCAGTTCAAAGTAGAATCTTTTATGTTTCGTATCGCGAAACCGGAGAGCTTTGTCCTACTCTCCCCCACTAAACAAGACGTGCGCTGCTCCTTCAATCCCAGTGATCGCATCTGACCATCTGAACAGGTTGGCAAACAAAATGCTGCAGAATGTATGCCTCTCATCATGGAGCCACTCTCGGCATTCTACAACGGACCACTTGTCGTCCTCGATTTTCAATCTCTCTACCCATCTGTTATGATCGCGTATAATTATTGTTATTCGACTTGTCTCGGACGTATCGCTGATTTCCAGGGCCGAAATAAACTCGGCGTCGCTGATCTTGACCTGCCCCCAGGACTCCTGGAGAAACTACAAGATTACATCACCAGTACGTCTATCGGCCGCACTACGTCATTGTTCACGATACTTCACGATCTACAGTTGCGCCCAACGGCATCATGTACGTCAAGCCGATTGTGAGGCAGGGCCTTCTCGGCCGTATGTTGACCGAGCTGCTGGACACGCGAGTTATGGTCAAGCAGGCTATGAAGAGTGCCAAAGGCGACAAGGTGCGGCAGTCACTCTTGTGCACCAAAAAAACTCAGCTCAGAACCTGCCTCAGGCACTGAGCCGGATATTAGATGCCCGCCAGCTTGGTTTGAAGTATATAGCAAATGTTACCTATGGCTACACCAGTGCCACTTATTCTGGCCGCATGCCTGCTGTCGAGATTGCAGACAGCATTGTGCAAAGCGGTCGAGAGACTCTCGAGAAGGTGAGTATTGCTGAAATACATTCAAGATTTTGTTCTTGACTTCTTCCTCTTGTTGTAGGCCATCAACACCATTGATACGACCGACAAATGGGGCGCAAGAGTTGTCTATGGAGACACCGACTCACTCTTTATTTACCTCAAAGGCAAGACGAAAGAGCAGGCCTTCAGGATCGGCTATGACATTGCAGATACGATTACTGCCATGAACCCGCCACCCGTCAAGCTGAAATTCGAAAAAGTGAGGCAATCCGCCACTTTGACTTGCTAAACTGACGCGGTGAAAGGTGTACTTACCTTGTGTTCTTATGGCAAAGAAGAGATATGTTGGGTTCAAGTATGAGACGCCTGATGAGACCACCCCTACATTTGATGCGAAGGGGATCGAAACAGTCCGGCGCGACGGCGTGCCGGCTCAGTCAAAGATGACTGAAACCTGTCTAAAGTAAGCCATAATGATCTATCGATCGCTTACCCCATCTTATAGCAGGCATTCAGGATACTGTTTCGCACTCAAGACCTCAGTGAGGTCAAGGACTATTGCTGCAGGTCATGGTCCAAGATCTTGCGAAGCAAAGCGTCCATCCAAGACTTCATCTTCGCTAAAGAAGTCAGGATGGGGACATACAGGTAAACTGCAAGGCCTATTCGTGCTCTGGATTCCGATCTATCTCTGTTCTTCAGTGACAAAGCACCTCCTCCGCCTGGGGTTGCAGTTGCTGCTCGGAGAATGCTAGAGGACGAGAACGATGAGCCTCAGTACGGGGACCGAGTACCCTATGTCATCGTCCGCGGAAATCCGCAGACACGGCTTGTGGACAGGGCAGTAACTCCTGAGGAGCTACTTGCGAACCAGTGCGTCCTGATCTCTTCTACTCGACGGAGAGTAAAACTCAGGACATCACTAGCCATATGCACATTGATGCAGCTTATTATATCTCGAGGGTGCTCATTCCTCCATTAGAACGTGTCTTCAACCTGGTCGGAGCTGACGTGCGAGCCTGGTACGACGAAATGCCCAAAGCCATCAAGGTGGACCAGCAAGACCCTCTTGCATTATCCCCAAAGAAGAAACGGATCACTGCAAACAGGTTCAAGATAGACGAGCACTTTCAAAGCTCACAATGTCTGGCCTGCGGTGCTCTCGCTTCGGAGGGTGAGTCAGGCCACGCAAAGAACACCGTGAGGTACTGAGTTAGTTTATCAGGTATCTGTGACGATTGCCACGCCAATCCTCAAGAGACCATTCCGAACCTTCTGAGGCGGTTACGAAAAGGAGAGCGAAAGCTCCTCAACACGCATCAAATATGTGCATCCTGCACTTCCACAGCACCCACCGAGCCTATCGAGTGCATGAACATCGATTGTCCCTGGCTATTTGAGCGCAAAAAAGCAGAACGAAAAACAAATTTCCTCGAAGGGCTACGGACAATTATGGAAGATCTTAACTTGGTAGAGAACGAAGACCTCGAACAGACAGACACTTTTCTGTAGCTGGTATAGCTGACCATATCACAAGTAAAACAAGTCTTGGATTTGTAGCAGTAGTCAATAAATAGACTGGGGAGCTGGCGCTTATACGTTTTGATAGGCTCCTGGTTGGACGCCGACGCCGGGGGCGGCTTGGGGGACAGGAGAGACAATGTTGGCGTTGACCTTGGGGGGAGGGGGAGGCCCGCGAGGAGGAGCGCGTGGCTCCTCGTCGACGGTTTGGTAACCCTCTCGGCCGGAAGAGGTGAAACCCCCGGGCATCGACCAAACTGCTGTGGATGAGTAACCATATCAGTTAGCCAGTGGAAGACGCCTTACCAGTTGGACCGCTGATATCGGCACCAAGGCCCATGAACTGTGAGCCTCTCTGGCGGAGAGCCGCTAGGAAGGCAGCTGCTGTAGGTATCTAGGAAGGTGCTCGTCAGCTCATATTCCACTGGGCTTGAGAATTCCCGCATACCTTCAATAGCCACAACAGGATGGTCAACATCCGAATGAAGCCGCTTTGCTCGTTGTTGAACATCCAAATGATATCGAACAAAATGGACGCAGTCAAGAGGCCGGTAAACTGGACGTCATGAACACATGGAAACAGCCTTCTAGAACTCGAGACGCGCGTACCACCCTGAGCGACTGCACCGCGTCGCTGCTCTCATGGACAAACGTTCCGAATAAGAATATGGGCAGGTTGTATCCAGGAGCCCAGAATGGGCTTGTGACAAAAGACAAAGCCTGTTGATGTTTTCAGAGTCTGGAGGGAAAGCAGGGTATGGGGCACATACGGTTCCACCAAGCACGAGTTTGCCTGGGTCAAGGCCCTGGATGAAGTCTGCCATGTCGATGAAGTGAAGGTCGAAGGTAAAATGCCCGAAACGAGTTTGTACAGGGCTACAAATACGTCTGCCTGAGGCTGCGCTGAACTGCGGTCGCGGTGACTGCGAGGTGTCAAAATCAAAAGTTACCCAGGAACAAGTCTGGAGCAAGCGCACACAGCAAATGCTTCCGAGCGTGGAACAACTTGGACTTGTCGATTCAGCGTCTATGATCGAAGTGTGCAAGCGTCCAATGGGGAACATAGAGCGGGACCGTCATCTCCGCCCCCCTCAAACGCCTGTGTTTTCATATTAAATCATTACACATCTCTACCTCTGCGGTCTTTCTCTACTTTGCCTGGGGATAATAGCCTGACCACTGGTAGTACTGTAACAAATCTCCCCAAGTCCCAAATACGACTCGGAGTGGCGGCCTTGACGTACTTATGATCAGCCGCAGGGTCCTCAACGAGCTTCTCCAGAAACCTCTTGGACCCTATCACGATCATCACGTCCTTGACCCAGAGGAATGTCAGACCACAGCACATCGTGAACTTGTCCTGTACTCCTTTATGCTCGAGCACAATGGGCAAGTTATAGGGTATGCCCACAACTGCCTCTCTGACCATGATATTTGACCTGATTCGATCGCTCGTAAAGCCTCGATGAATCCGAGCGTCCATTGAACGGGCAAGGAGAGGACAATCGCAAGTTCCGTTTCCGTGGTGTACTTAAGATCGCTAATCCAAGCTGGCTCTCCGATTTCGGACTCAAGACAGTAGAATCCGAGCTCAACCTGCGCGCTGATGAGCGTGCGCTACGAGAAGGAGAACGGAGAGGGCAGCAGCTGACACTAGAAGGGCTCTTCAAGAGCAAGCTCCTAAGGAAGTCGAACTTTGCATGGGATGACGAAACTGAGGAGGAAGAGACGAAGCTTACTATTCTCATTCAGGGAGAGAAGAGTCTTGCTGCTGTATTCATGCAGAGTACGTCCACTGATATCTCATGAACCACCATCTAATGTTTGACTGTTGTTCTACAGATACCCGTGTCCCTACCGGGCTATTGTGGTCCTCGAAAGACTGGCAAGTACCTCTATAGTTCGCTCTCCTTTCCATCTTGATGAATGTTATTGGTATAGCTTTCGTAAATACCAGATAGCCACAATGGATGTGGCTACTTATTCGCGCTCTCAAAACTACTTCTGGCGCTGGAAACTCCTGGCACTCATGGAGAAAATCGTCAAGAAGTACGATCGTGTCCCTATCGAGAGGCGGACCCCAGATTGGTTCGTGAAGAAGTATTTCGCAGACTATGCCTCACCCGAAGAAGACATTCACCGACGTCTTATTTTCGACGATGGCGATCATGACGTCGACGAGGACGGGAACACGCAAACGCCTCGCCAGCTACTGCGGCCCCATAGGAGCGAGATCCTCGGCCTATTTGCCTCGCAGGCAGAATGGTTTGTGACGAATGGCCAAGTGAGGAGCAAGAAGCTTTTTGACTTCAAGTCTTGGGATAAATTCTGGCAGCGGGTGCAGAAGGAGCGCAGAGACGCGGCTAAAGAAGGAGTGTCATGGGGTTGGCCTGTAGGCCATGAACGCAGCCGACCAGAAGATCTCTCTTCGTCTACGGAAAGTGGGGAAGGGGTGGAGGAAGAGGACGAGCTAGAAGAGTTGGTCAGGCGGAACCCAGTAACCGGGAAATCGAACAAGGTCGTGGCTCGGAAGCTCGAGCTCGCGCGGAAAAAGAAGAGAGGCGGGCCAAGAAGGCTCATCGAGAGCAGTTCTGATGGTTCTGCTTCCGAAGAAGACGATCCCGCAACAGCGCGTGCCTATGCTTCAGATTTCTCAGAATCGTCAGAAGAAGAGGCACCTTACTCGGACGGGGTTGATGAAGACATTCTGAACAATATTCCATGGGAGCTGCAGCACGTACCACGAGTACCTGATGCAGACGGTCGATGGTGGTGCCCAGTGCGAGGTTGCGGGTACCTGATCGATCTACGCAATCTCAATGAAGAGAACCGGAGAGGCGTGTCAGGCGAGTTGATAGCCTACATCACGCATGGAGATTGGAGGAATGTCCATCAGGACAGAGCTGTCCTTCGGGGATTTGGTTCCATGGTGGTGAAACATTACTCGCAACATTTTGTTGATCGGGGGATAAAGTGCAGTATTAGGGGCGGAAGGGTGAGTAATTGACAATTTCGTTCTCGCTCGGAGAAACTCATGTCAGACAGGCTCAAATTGAGTGGGAGCATGGCAGGAGAAGTGCTGATAGAGTCCACAATGGTTACGCCCGGGGACCACTTGCCCCGCCAGGATCCTTACGGGGGGAATCGAGAGTAATTACTACTGTGCATGCATATGGTGGTGCAGCTTGAAAATAGAACTGACATAGCCCATGTTAGTACTATGTAGTTGTCGTGATGAGAAGCGAATCTTCCTGAAATTGTGCTCCTTCGGATATCTGGGGTGATGATTGGTCACGTGACAACATTGATGTCCACACACGGCGCTGAGGAAGGCAGTCGAGACGAGTTATAGCAGGTTATTTAGCAGGTAAGTTGAGGTGGAGGCTGTTGCCGTACTTATCTCTGACCAAGTGGCAGGTCATTTAACACACAGCTTGTGGTCAGTCCTTTCTGAATGAAAAGCAGATCATCGCTCCCACAATCGTGGTCCTCTTCACTCCCTCTACAACACACTCCATGCCAACATTCCCTCCTCCACATGCTACCTCAAACTCCTTCAGCGCGGAATACACCACAGCAGATGTCATCCCTCTTGTTACCACCACAATCCTAAATGCTGGCATATCCATACCGCTTGGAATATTCATAGGTCTCTTGGCGTCATTCGTCCAGAGTCTTGGTCTCGCGATACAACGTCGCAGCCATGTTCTCAACTCTCAGCTCCCCGAGCCTGAACGGAAAGTAGAACATCGGCGTCCGTGAGTCGCATCGTCCTTTCTTCCACTTGACTTGCGCTAACTCTGCAAAAAGACTATGGTTGCTCGGTTTCGGTGTGTCTCGTCCTCTGTACTCCTGATCCGGCATTGCCAGCTAACTATCACACCGCAGCTATCTTCCTCACGTCCAATATATTTGGTTCATTTATACAGATTGCATCCCTTCCTGTCGTAATCCTAGCCCCACTTGGAGCAGTATCTCTCCTCTGGAATGCCCTCTTTGCCCGCCTCCTTCTCCGCCCACCGCTCATCCTCGGAACCGCTCTCATCGCGGGCGGCGCGGCACTCATCGCCGTATATGGTATCGTCCCAGAAACACCCCGAAGCTTGGACGAGCTCATGGCTCTCTTCGCACGGCCTGCGTTCATCGCCTGGTTTTGCGTTGAGGGTGCGGTGGTGCTCGTTTGCCTCATTGCGGTATGTTGGCGTTTCGCTTTTACTCTACTTGGTTAGTATGGGTTAAGCTCATTCATATCGTCGGATCCGTACATGTGATCAGACGCACGTAGCCGAGTACTCGTTTACCCGTCGATTGGAGGCGGCATCCTATGCGCTCTTGCGAGCGAACGGAGACTCGATCGAGTCGTCGTTGTGCGCGTCCCCCGATTCATCACCCCGCCTCTCCCCCACGTCTGTTCCTCCCGCAAGCCAATACCCATCAGTTCTCACCACCGGTCTTGCCGAAGAACTAGCGACAACTACCCTCGCACACGAACGTACTCCACTCCTAGACCCCAAGACCCGTGCCACCTCCCCAAAGTCCAGTCTCCATAAATCCCGGTCTTCATCACCTCATTCCTCCGCTTCCGCATCTACCGGTAAGTCCACCCCGCCACCACCCATCCCAGGACGAACCCCTCTCCTCCTCGCCCTCGCGTACGCCGCAGCATCTGGAACCTTGTCTGGACTCTGCCTCATCTTTGCAAAGTCTGGTGTGGAGCTGTTGGTGCTGACGCTGGGAGGCTCGAACCAGTTTTATAGGTGGGAAGCGTGGGCCCTCGTCGGTGGCCTGGTGGCATTTGCTCTTGGGCAATTATGGTATCTCAACCGGGGACTGAGGCTTGCAGATCCGGCGTTTGTGTGTCCTTGTAAGTCCTCCGAAACTCGCGCGTATTAGTGTAAGCCTAACTGAACATCGTCAATGCAGCTGCGTTCTGCTTCTACAATTTTTCCTCTATCCTCAATGGCCTGGTGTACTTCAACCAGCTCAACCAACTCCCAGGCTTGAATATCGGCCTAGTCGTCCTTGGGATGCTCATTCTCCTTGCCGGTGTATGGGCTGTCAGCGCACAAGCTGGCGTTGACCCTACTTATCCCGACGAACAAGGGCACGGATCCGAAGAGAATCTCCTCCACGAAGACATCTCTGCACTGCCTCCCGCCATCGAAGTAGACGCTGACCTCGATGACGATGGGACTGATCCTTCATCGCAACACCCGAGGACGAACGCTACAGTCCCGCTCTCCCCTTCCCGTTCTCGTCCAGGCAAAAAAGCTCACTCGGAACGTGGGGGAGGTGGGTACGTCGTCGCTCCCCCCATGGAGCGTCAAGCGCGCTCCGAAGGCGCCCTCGGTCTCGAAGGGTCAATGTCAATGCACACCCTCCACCCTGTTTCTCCATCCCAAGGTGCCCAGCACTCGACCTTCCGTCCCAGGCTCATCCTCCCCCGTTCCTCCTCACATCGCACGCCGACACACACAAACACCGAGCTTACCTCGCCCAGCACGACCCGCTCCTCGCGCAGACGCCGCGCAACAGTCCTGGACCCACACCATCCACACCCGCGCACAGGCTCGATACACACGATGTCCTCCTCCGTTTCTGGTAGCGCAGGACAGGGCATGTCGCCTGCGGGCCTGACGATCGGACTGTCGCCTGTGAGCCCTGGGTTTGGCTTCGGGGGAGGGGTGGGGACGGGGCAGCAGAGGAGGTCGAGGAGGGTGAGTGGGATGAGCGGCTTAGGGCTTGGGATAAGTTTTGCGGATGTAGTGGAGAGTGTGCAAGCTGGTGGCGAGGGAGGAGGAAGGAGTTTGTTGAGCGTCGAGAGTGAAGACAGGGATGGGAGGAGGGCTGTTAGTGAGGGTGATGTTAGAAGGCGGTGGGATGCGGAAGGGGGCGAGCATCTTGAGAGTGGTGCTTTTGAAGCTGCTGCCGCCACTGCTCTAGGTGCTCGACCAGATAGCGAAGGAGTTACGGAGACAGGGCTAGGCGAGAGCACGGCACACCCAGCTGGTCTGCGGTGGAAATGGCTCCGGCGGGTCTTCACTGGGCATAACGAACGAGGACGGTGAGGGTGAGCTCCAGTGGGCTGCCCAGGCTTTACCTGAGGGTCGGGGTTCACTTAGCACGGACATAATCAGACATATGTGATATAGATACATGCTACATACACCCCCACAGAAGTCGTAACTTGATCACGTTGACATTGACCGGGTCCACAAGCAAGGAGATATGTGCTAAGGTGTGAGTGAGCCAAGTGCTCGTATTGCTTCCGCACCCCATAATCACTTTCCCCTGTTTGCCATAACATCCTCGATACGTAGTCATCCAAGCTCAAGGGGGAAAGGGGTAAGTCCCTGGGACTACAGGGCTTGGACAACCGTGGCGTCTAGGGCGCCCGTATCCCAGGTTAGGTTCCCCAGTTTGGTTCCCCAGTTTGGTTGAAAAGTAGTCAAAGAGCGCAGGGAGGTAAAAAGAAAAAACGCCGACGGACGGGACGCTCGAAGCCCCTGCGAGATGGAATAGCGCGAGCGACCGCACCCGTCAAGCACCCACGTGCATCCCAGAGCATACGTGTAAAATCGTTGCGCAACAACGCGTCCGACGGAGGTCACCATTAGACCTAGATGGGGTTACTCAACCGTTGGAAGTAAGAAGAGAGCGTGATTCGTGATAGATCGTCTCAGGAGCGGACATGAGCGGGGTAAGAAGTATCATATCGTGGAGGTGGAGATGAATTCGCTGGTGTACATGATTACAGCGAATCCTCGGGTCCCCAGGTTCGATGAGGGCACTGAGCTTCGAACTTCGAAAAGCGGCGTTTGCCTTCGTAGCTTCGATTTGCTTATCGGTGTACGAGAGCGTGATGAGTGTCACTAAGATGGTCAACTGGAGATGAATCCAAGACCGATAATCACCGCGTGTGCTCGGGGGGATGATCTCAGCGTCAGCACTCGCGCGACGTAACGAGCACCCAAGGGCATCTTTGTTCACATGTCGATTATGTGAACCTTGGATCTCTTGGTGTGAGGACTCTAAACGAAAATCGGAAAATTGCAAGACCAGTCAGAGCCAGTCAGCTGGACATTGCTGGAGAATGGCCTAACAGGGAATCAGGGATGTTGGGTTTCAGAACATACCCAGAGCCTACACTCGGTGACGAACATACCGACGGAAAGGCAGGGAGACAGGATGGCTACAGGAACAACCACGGTACCCGAATCCTGATATTGCGATAGGTTCATGTCTCACAGTGCCAAGTAGACCTGACCATTATGATGATCATGATGGGTCAGGGCGCGAGACAGTTGAAAGAACACGTCAAACCTGAATGACTATGATCGTTTTTGGGTTTGAAAGGAAGCGAGTGTGGGGTGATCAGGTGGTAAATGCTATCAGTATTGGCAGGGACAGGAGACAGTCTGAGACGGTGCGAGTGGGTCCTGTTTACGGTGGGGCAGTGGTTGCTGGCTAGTCCGATTCCTACCTATCTTTGAGATCGCTCAGTGAGACGTCGGGAGCCCGGTGCGCGTTGCAGCAGAGGGTAATGCTGCTGGCGGCCAGATGCCCGCAGACGAGCCTGTAAACGCTCGTATGTCATCAGAAGAGGATGAGCGATGCATCGCGCTCATGTACTTGAAGAACCAGGTTGGCATGATGCAGATTTATTACTTCCGGACTTGAGAGAAGCGCTGGTTACCAGGGGAGCATAATTAGCACAATAAAAGAGGCTTTGGGAGGTTTTGAGAGGCTAGAGCGGAAAAGAACCGTAATATAGGAGCACACTTGTGCCGTGTGGGAGAAGGTCAACAGAGCGGACAAGCCACAGAGCGAGCGATGGGCGTGAAATGTGAGTTCTGTGGGTAGAGTGAAGTACTCGACACGGAGATGGGTTGCTGAGAACCCGGAGATAGATTCCGATAACGAAGAGATCGACGTGCATGCCGGGCAGCGCTGCAGCGTGATTGGCTTTGCGAACCTGTCCGGGCCGGCAAATTATTCGAGCAGGGGAGCTGGCGGGAGTGAGTCGACAGGATGGAGCAAACAAGCGGATCCGGATGAGAATTCGTATGACGACTCGCAGCTGGCGGCATCTGCTGGTATGCACTTAAGCTTATCCCGACTGCCCCGCTGTTCGCTCAAATGCACTGGATTCCGGTTTGTTGAGCTGGCGGCGGGTGGCTCGGGATGAGGCCATCCGCAAACCAAGGACGGAACGAGTAGAATGACGTTCCTTGCCATGGAACGTTCCTGAGGAAATGGAAGCTCTATTCTGATGCCACCAACAAACTTTCCTCATGTGGAAATCTACTTTCCTAATGGGCGTTAGACTAGGGTCCAATGTATTGGAAGATGAGCGTGTGAATGATGGATCTAGATCTGTCCAACCGCGTTTGTATGCTTGCAATTTCAATTATTTTTCAACTTGGTTCCATGGATAGGTTGCTAGCTAGGAGTCATGTCGACCATTTAGATCATAGCACATTCAACGCCTAACTCCACGTCAAGTGATATGGGCGTGCTCGCCGGTAGGGAGGACGGCGACAGGCGAGCAGAACGACCTGTACGACGAGCAGGAGAAGACTGACGGCAGGATGGAGTGGTTGGGGAGTACCTATTAGCATATGAGATCGCCGTCCCTGTGTAATTAGGCGAGGAGGCACGCGACGGACGCGACAACTTTTTCGCGAGAGCAGCCTCCGAGTTTCCGCTTTCCTCTTTCTCCAACGTATTCCGTCGCCTTTTTCATTGTTGCCTCGCCTTGGGCAGGGTTTGTTATTACACTCTAGACCGGTTCTGCCCCGCGTCTTCTGTCGCTCCTTTAGTTCCGAGCCTTTCGTTTCATTTTTCTTTCTATATTGGATAGCGTAGTTGCTGTTGTAGGATGAATTTTTCCAAACAACCCCGACGACCGAGTGTGCAACCACCCGCCGTGGCTGCATTTCCCTCCGTACTCTCAATCAGCGACAAGATGCTCAAAAACAGAGTATCTGAGCAATCTTTCTCAAGAAAGACTTCCATCAAGTCAACTGCCAGCGCTCCTCCTCCAAATACAGTAGTAAACATCTCAAACTCAGCAAACAACAACATCCTCTCTTCTTCACTTGCTACCAACAACTCCACCTCAAAGAACAATCCCCTCCCCACCTCCGACGCTGCTCTCGCCGACGAGCTCGACTACATCACTGTATCAGCTCCCGTATCAACTCCAACAAGAGCTGAGGCTGAGAAGGGCGACCCACCGAGGACCCCTCGTCAAGTCGATAAGGCTTCTCGCATACTCGGCATCACCCACAGGAAGTCAATGGAGCCAATCCCTGCTTCAAACAGGACCTCAATCGTTTCCACTCGCTCTGTACCAAACACCCCAACACAGCACGTACCCACTCTCCCTCTCACTTCCCTCTACGTCGTATCTGGTCTCCCAAAGAGCCCTCACACATGGACTCTCGCTGATCCTGATGCCGTCCTCGGTCTTCACCACTCAGAGGGCGCCGTCGCTCGCTGGTGGAGACCTGAAGTCCTTGGCAGCACGGTCTCCCCGGGCGCAGGCGGAGGTAAGAAAAAGAAAAAGGCCGGCAAGGGTGAGTCCGCAGAGATCCTCAAGGGCGCAGGCGCGCTATCAAAAGCCGAAGTAGGCAAGATGTTGTCCAAGGCTCTCAAGGTACGTCGTCCTGTCTACCCCTGAAAACTCACACTCATCTGTCCCTAGTTGTCATTCACCCGTGAAGTCGAGATCATCGCTTCCACCCTCCAACCCGCTAGTACTATTCATACGTTTACATTCACTCTCCCGGCTCCCTCTACACCTCTAGCGCCTGCCCCTTCTGATGTAGGCCTGTTGCGAGGTTCAGTCCTCACTGCCGACCGTTCCTCAGCAGCACCCACTTTCGCATTCCCATACACTGACGACCCTTTTGCCAACGCCCGTCCCTCTTCAGCCTACCTCGGTCCCCCATCCGTACTCGCTCCTCCACCTGCCTCACCCTCTTCGCCCATGTTTGAGAAACAGGCAGGGGGCGGTGTTGGTGGGAGCGGAACAGTCACGTACCACGGTGTCTGTCTGACCGTTTGGAGTCACGCCGATGCAGAAAGAAGTGCTGCGATCCGGAGGACACTCGAAGCGGGTCGCGCAAGGAAGGAGAGTGCGCAGTCAATGGTAGCTTCGCGTCTCAAGGTTCTGCGGTCGTCTATCGGTCACACATCCGCAGGCTCATCACCTGGCGACCCTGGCCGTCGCGTCGGAAAACGCGGTGGAAGAGGCCCTTGGACAGGAACTGATGGTGAGACGGATGGGGAAGGCGCAGAGACTGACGCTGGCGCTATCAGCGAGAGTGATTTCGATGTTGCGAGTACGGTGGGCGGTCACGGGCCTGGTGAGAGCACGCTCTTCCTCCCGGGTGACACCGTCTTCTGGTTGCCCTATGCTTTATGTGAGTAAATGTGTTCGATTTCGTTAGTCAATTGTGCTCATGAATTCATGACAGCCCTCGTATCCCGTCACCCCATCTACGACCTCATGAGGGACTACCTCACCCTCTCCTGGGCCCGCTTCTCCAAAGACGTTCAGTCACACACCCTCCAAATTTCCAAGATCCTCGCTCACCCCGCTCCACGCGCAGGAGACCTCATCAAGCTTGACGCCTCTCTCGCCCCTATTACCTCGCGCACCACGGCTGGGGCTTCATCAGGAAGCGGCGGTGGGGAAGACACGAACCTCGAGGTTATTGCTAGGTTCCCTGGAGGACTGGACTTTGGAAGGGGTTTGGTGGATATTAATTTCACGATGTGGCCGTTGTTCAAGTGTTTGAATATTGATAATGTGTTGACTGTTTGTGAGGTACGTTATTCGGGTAGAGAATTGCTCGTATGGTGTTGACCTTGGTTGGCTTGTAGATCGCTTTGGCGCCAACTGGTCGTGTCCTGTTCTATTCGCGCCACCCTGCTATGCTCGGCGTACGTTATCTCTCCTTGCCTTTCCTTCTCTCTCTGGCTAACTGGTATGAACAGATCGCCGTGTCCACCATCAAATACCTCGTCGAGTTGCGCGGCTGGTCCGGGATTGCACTCCCTGCCGTGCACGCACGCGACGCCAAGATCTACATCGATGATCCCGGTCCATGGATATTAGGCCTTGCAACTGAAGCTCGGTACAGCGTACGACCAGGACCAGAGATTTGCGTGGTTGATTTGTGAGTAGACGTCATCTTGCGCCTCATGTGTGGGAGCGAGTGTACTGATGCGGTTGTCTGGGACCAGGGATATCAATTATTTGAGCTGCCCTTCGCCGCCTGCAGGTGTCGTTTCGGCGAAGCAACAGAGGGATAGATATAGGCAACGCTTGCTTGCTGCTTTTGAGCCGCATTACCACCCAGATCATGGTGTGCCTTCGTGCGTCCAGTCCGCCTATCTTCCAGCTCCTCATATCGCTGATATTGTATAATAGTGAGTTCAAGGAAGCGTTCCCCGCAGGCCGATTCCGCCCTGTGTGCAAAGTTCAGGCGAAGAGAGGTGGCGAGATGGCAGCTGTCGCTGATACGATCAAGCCTCCTGAATGGTGGCACTCGACGAGGATCATCCAAGCGTTCGACGCAGTGCTCGAGGACAAGGTAACATTCTCCCACCTTCCCCCACAAACTACGGGTATACTGACGCCGGTTCCCCGCACAGTTCAAGAAACCCTCCCTCCTTAAACGTCTCTCCTCCTTTGGCACAGCCCGACGTCTACCCCAACTAACCGCCGCTGAACAACACATCCAACTCTCCATCCGCAAACGCGCCACCGCCTTCGTCGACGCCCGCGACGATCTCGAAACCAAGATCGGTCGTCTCTCTCGCCGCCTCAACTTCCTAATGACCGAAGCTGATTTGTGGAGGGACAAGTTTGTCACATTTGAACAGTATGCGGAGAGGCTGAGTGCGGAGGCTGATCAGCTGAGGAATAAGATTGGGAAGGAGCAGAGGGAGACGAAGAGGTTGAGTGGGCTTGTTACGATGACAGCTGCGGAGAAGGCCAAGTTGCAGACCCGTGAGTTTTCCCTCGTTTTCGGTTATGTTTGGGGACCCATCGCTGATGGTGTGTACGCATTAAAGGCCTCGCCGATACCGAAGAAGCGCATAAGGAGGCGCTCACCGAGCTGGAGCAGATGCGCGAGACTATGGACCGCATGGAAGAAGAGCGCGCAGAGATGGTCGCAGAAGTCGAAGCGCAGATCGAGCGCGCACTCGCGTCCATGGCTGTTGACGTTGACGAGTCCGACTACGGTGGGGAACTCTCGTCCCGTCCTGGCTCTCGTATGTCAGCGTCTGCACGCTCTGCGAGTGGGACACGTTCGAGACGTGCAAGCGATGCTGTCAAGAACGGCGAGAATGGGGGTTCGAGGCTACGTAGTGTCGGAACTGAGTCGACGCTCGCGGAGTCATATGAACGTGGCCCGGACGATACGCTTGTACATGGTAAGACGGACAGGGAGACGGACACTATTACGGAGGAGGAAGAGGCACCGGTGTCTCCGGCTAGGAAGAAGCGGTTCTCCGCCACTCAGGCCGAGGTCGTCCAGGATGGGATGATGGCTGTTGATGAAGGCATCAGCGAGCGTAGCGACCGGATTGCGCAGAAGGTGCTGCAGATCCAGCAGAAGGTAAGTTGATTATGTCTACTTGGTGGATCGTGTGCTGATTTACGGCGTCTCACTAGTTGGAGACCGCATTGGCTTCCGAGCGTATTCAGGACTGGAAGAACAGGTCGGCAGGTCACCGCAGCACAAGCTCGTCTAGCACGGACGACCGCGTCGACGAGAGCTCAGATGCTGCCATTCCAGTTCGCGCACGCCCACCTCGGGGTACCAAGCTTGTCAACAACCCACCAGTCAAAGCCAAGCGCAGGGAACGCAGCGACACTATGTCGACAAATCAGACAGGGGGCACGATCACGCGCCGTTCCGTTGACACTGTTTCGTCTTCAGTGACTCCTCGTCATTCACCAACACCTCAGCGCGACGAGAAGCTACCTAGGCAATACGAGTCGGAGGCGGAGAGCGAACAAGTGATGACGCCCACCACTGAGACTGCGCAGCTTCAGCCTTTGCGGAAGATTGCCTCTGGTGCATCGTTGAGCGCACTGTCACCAGAAGCTCCTACTACAGCCCCCACCACCCCCGCTCTGACGCCAGCTATGACTGCTACCACCGATGACTCTGATACCGAGTTCCAGAGTGCCTATTCCACGAGCCCGCGAGACAGCTATGGCAGCTTCGAGAGCAAGAAGCAGGCAACATACCATGATTCTGACGATTCGGGAACTTCTACAGATCAGGATCGCAACGTGGAGAAGAGACACGTGACAGAATACACCAAAATGCCCATGACCACGAGGGAACGTCTCTCGAGCACGGCAACAGCGATACTTCAGACGCAACCGAGTCCAACCATGAGCGACGATACCGTTGCACCGAAAGGACGTGTCCTTGCGCAACGTTCTCGTCTGGAATCGACCGCCTAAATAGTATCTATCTGTCAGGAATATACCCTACCTCTCACTTATTACCTTTATTATCCCCGGGACATCTACCTGGCTTTGAGAGCCGCGCGATCTTTTCCTCCACCACATTCATTTCTTCTATACCACCACACCTATTCCCACTCGTATTTGTTCATAGGGATCTCACTATTCAGCTTCAATGCACATATAATGATCTGCTTTCGCAGTGGTACAGGGATTGCTAGATAATACAGTCGCTACTATCCAATCAGTCCTTTTATGGTCGAGTCTCTATTCAACAATGTCAAGTGTCCATTCTACGCCGATTATTGAATGCTTTCACAACAGATGCGATTTGTCCGAAGAACCAAACTTGAGCGTTTTTGTCGGGTATCAGTACAAATTTGTCCTGGTCCTTGCCCGACTTGTGGGAGAAACGGATTCCGTTGTCCTCGGTTGTAATGCCCTGCACCAAGGTCAGAGGGAGGTCCCAATCGAGACGCAACCTCTTCGACCAGAATGACAGAACCCTCGACGAGGTCAACAGCACGACATTGTCACCACCTGGGAGATCTGTCCAGAAATTCAAACGTCGGGAACATAGCAGAAGCTTGGGGCCTACCAATGTGAGCGACATAAGATTCCTTCCGATAAGCGCCTTGTTCCAAGTCTCTCATCCAGTACTGGCCGAGTGCCTCGCGGCTAGAGAACGGCTAGAATGACCCCAGTTAGCTCCAGGTCAATGCACTCCTAATGTAGGACTTGCCACTAGCACGCCGTCTGGTGGGACATGTCTTGGCTGTATATGATCCAATGAGAAACATGGTGACTCTTTCTTACCACTTCGACGACTTACCGGACGCACACGATCCCGTTCTGGTTTGTCAAACACGGTAGTTGTGTTTCGTATGCCTATGATTGATTGGTGTAAGTCATAATCAGAGCCTTGTTTGGTCCCTTACCCTCTGAAAGATTTGATGCGAGATCGAACACTCCAACAGCAGGTTTGGTCACAGCACTATTCAATATATGTGAGAGAACTTGAGTTTCGGGGAGGGAAAAGCCATACCCAACCAAGCCCTTGCCAATGCCCTTGAAGAAGCCGATAGCACCTTCCGTCTCAGCTCCCTGTATGGGTTTCGTCTAGAAAGAAATCGGTGATTTGACAGCATCGAGAGGGGAGTTATATACCACAATTCCTTCCATTGCACTGACAACGCTAGTGGCAAATGCTTCACCACCAGCAGTGACACCATAGCTGATATAAATCTGTAAGCCTGGAGCAGAGGAGTTGAAGGGCCCGCTCTTACATCGCGTGACGAGGCCGGTTGCGTCGTTGGGACATTCTGCGCTGGGCTTGATACTCCGAATCAAACGTCGCGGCGGATAAACCTGGCCTCTCGAGTCAGTAGAAGGCCTCGGGGCGAATGCAGCTCGTCGAACCTTTGCCCACGCTGCTTGTGAACTTGGTAACACTGTCAGATAGGCCGAATACCGTCTTCTTGACGAAACTTGCAGCGCCCTGGGATCCGATTAATACACTTGCAAGTGACTTGATGTGTTAGAACATTTACTTTGGCGATTCCGATACCCAGCTCTTTGTTCCCATGCATGACAACGCCATTATACGGGGCATAGAAAATATCTGCAACTCCAGAGCTGACGTTCGTGAAAAGTCCCACAGGGTTGCCAATGAAGTCGGCAGAGCCCAGGATGCGATAGAGTTGTCGTAAAACGTCTTGACGATAGTGATACGTGATGCGACTTTGAAGATCAGGCATCGTCAACCGCATATCTGTAATGGCAAGCGCGTTGAGCTCAAGAGGCGCATCGTTCACGTTCCCAAGCGTCATGGTGAGGGCATTCACAACCACTGCCAGGGGATTCCGAATGCTGAGCCTGTTGACAGATGATGAGAAACCAACGACATTTAAAATCTCTAGGACCAACTTGTCTTCACTGCTGACCCTCTCTGTTCGCATAAAAGACAAGGTCAGCTGGATGGGTTGCAGCTGTAGAACCTCAAAGTAGACGTCTTGTCCAGTAGCGCTAGCTTGAGGTTCCGGGATGTCCTCCGGATGTTGTATCAAGACACTGGGGAACACTTGAGCATGGGATGGGTTGAGATATTTGTAAGGATACATACTCTTCGGTGTTTTCCTCCCATGATACACCTTTGATCTGGGTGAGATCATATATAGCAAACAGCAGGTCTTCGTCAGCTTCGATTGTCAAGGCCTGCAGAAGGATTGAGCAGTATTTGACGAATAGAACACCATGCTCTTTGAAAGGCTTTGGTTAGCTTCCAAGAAGAATTGTACAGTAAATGGCACCTTACCTTGATCTTTTAGCCAGATGACGGAACCTTGAATTGTTGGTAGGACGGCTGCCACTTGGCTAACTTCTTTGGACATGGGGCTTGGTTGGAGAATGACGGGATAAACTGCATCATGCAGCTGGTTGTCGATCTGGAGTGAGCCACAGGAAAGATTGACAGCCTGCGAAATTGGACTATTTGTGTACTCGAACTTCAAAGATTCCATTGAAACGTAGACCACTTCGACCATTTTGCGATTAATTAGGGATATTCCTATTCCTGCAAGGTCGACCTTGACGGCTAGTGCGGGCGCAACGTCTTCTGATACGGCTTCAAAGGCCTCGGAGCTCGCCAAAGTGTCCGATCGCGATAGTGACCCAGTATTTCGATGCTTAGGCTTATAGAGACTGCGCTCCGCGACATAGTGGGTAATGCGCAAGACCTGTTTTTGGTGATCGGCCCGCACATCAAGCGATACTGCACGAGTACGTTGTCTATCCTGATTTGTCGGTCAGCGATGTTCTGGAGGGAAGATATAGATGCAATTACGTGGAATTTGAAAGGCATCAGAACACCGATTTCCATGATGTCAACGACGCGGCGCGCATCATGTACATTCAGCATGAGTTTCTTCTCCCTCGCGGCAGGTTGATCCCAAGCGTACTGCATGACTGAGCGGGGCCCCAGCTTATAGCGCGGAACGTTGGATTTCACCGCGTCAACTTCGTTGCGACTGGCATCCTAAACAACAGTTATATCGCAGCAAAGTGATGAATCAGGTCGATTTACCCATTGGCATAAAGACACTGTGAATTCACTCTCGTTCTCAATCTCAAAAGGCCAAGCCTCTGCGCTCGAGAAAGCGACGAAGATAGTGGAGCCATCCATTTTAATATCAGCCTTGACGAGATCCATCTGTTCATCATCTGTCGCACTGGGCACCCGAAGGTACACAACGCCAATGTCTTCAAGATTGATCGGGGTGGACCTGCTCAAAAGTGGTTAAAGACAAAGGGGCCCATCATCTCGGACCGAAAACACTTGCCATCGTGCGTTGAGACCGGTATGAGCGATGGTGAGAAGCTTTTCCTGGCTTGTACGCATGATTTGCAGGGGGCCACGTTCTCCAGGAGCAAGCACGGCTCGACCGCGAGGAGCCCCTTTGTATTCGCGAAATTGAATTGCAGCCGGGAGATTGTTTTTCAACAAAAACCTGGGCGCGATAGTGATGACCTTAGTGAGCTTGTACTTTCCCAGACCCTCTGTCCAAGATATGCCGAAATGATATTCTTCGTTCTTCTGATGCAAGGATGGTATCACCATCTCAGCTTCAGCAGCCGGAGCTTCAAGGCCAAAAACCTGAAGAAAAGCGAGATTAGCCTGAGCCTAGATCTGGAAGAAACCAAACGGTACATTCGACCAGCCCGACTCTCCAATTTTAAATACAAACGCTTGCCCGTTGTCTTGAGGATGAGACAACACTGATCGTGCATTAGAGTACGGTTCAAAAGCTAGAAGTGAAAACCCACAAAAGGGTACCGGTCTTGCGAGAATATCTTCACAAAATTCTGTGAGGAAGGCAGTTCAAGTGAGAAGATATGGCGTACCTGGTTGAGTATCACCAGCAACGTCCAAGGGAGAACTGGTGCGATTGGATCGGACAGTCCGTACATTGAAAGGCATTCCAGACTTGTTCAGGACAAGGTACGGACAGTATATCTGGACCTTGAATGCTCCCCCAGACTCGGGATAACGACTAAAGGGCAAGTGGATCAAAATCATGCAGTTTACGTTGTTGACACAACACGCACACGTAGTTGAGCCTCAAGTCGAGTTTCCGATTGCTTTGGTCGCGAAGGGATAGGCGGGATTCGATGTCAAAGTCCGAATGACGATCAGTGTTAATGATAGCGAAATCACTAGGCTTGAAGACTAAGAGAGATCTTCAATAGCAGTAGAACAGTATATTTGATAGACAGACCTGTCTCTTGCACCTCCACATTCAGTAGGATCAGATGGCCCAGCTCCACCGAATGCACCGGCATGACACCACCCTTCCGCAGATAGCTTTTCCAGTTCTGGTCCGCGTCTTTGTCATAGATTCGGTACTGAAGGTTATACGGCAAGAGATTCTCAAGCTCAATTGGAGCGCGGAGCTTGAGTCTGATCCTGGGAGACTTCCTGGGCGTGATGTGAGCGGATATGACAGTGCTTTGTGCTACAACCCAACTGGCTTACCGAAGAGCTGGGTCGGTCGAGTCTGTTTGCGCCCATGCTTGGAATCGGAATGGAGCCTCCCGTTGGTCGTTGTGTGGGCAATTAATGGTCAGTGACTTCTTCGCCACCAGATCGTCAAACCGCAGAGACGAACACCACCGGTAGCCAAAGCCCTCTGTAGGCAGATTTAGTCTGTTTCAACACACGGATAAACGCAGTCCGCGTACGATCGGGTTGAAGTCTAATTCTATTCTGGGTGACAGCTTCGATGGGTAAAGCGTAGTCTTGACCAGGAGCTTCATAGCCGTGAGTGTGATGCATGAGGGGATAGAGCGAGGACTAACCGATTTTCTCCAACGAGTAAACAGGATGTCCAGTGTGGTCCACCAACATGAGTTCCAAGGGGTAAAATGTCTGATTCTCCACGATATAAGTCGATCGCAGCGTCACCACTTTAACATTGTCCTCAACCGACACAGCACACAGTAGGCGATCGGTGTATTTTTCCGTCCTGGGCCGCAACGAGAATGTAAACTCGCCTTCCCTGTCAACAGGGATACCCCGAAGAGCCTCCCAGGGCTTCCCAACTATTTGTATACCAATGTTGTGTTGCTCAGACGCCGTGCCGTGCTATAAGGTATATCAAGGTGTGACTTGAGAGTAAATTTTCTATGCTGACCTCCCGCATTCTTTTCCAGTCATCAAAGCGCCAATCGACTGTCTGATCCTGGTTGATCTTGATCGCGCTGCTATCCTTCATGCCACTGCTGGCATCATTATCCGACCACACGAAGAGCGGGGAGCCCGTGCGATTCCTGATGCGGTAAGGTGCATAACTTCCGCGGGCCTTCTGCAAAACTCCCTCGCCTTCCTTACCCCACATATTGACAGAGATTATCGCAAGCTCAGCGAACGTAGTGCTGACATTGAGATCTAAACGCTCGCGTGCTGTCAGGGAGATCTTAGGGCCACTGGAGGGGTGATCTTTCATGAGCTAAATTGAACAAGATGAGTACTTGATTTCACACAACCAGGGAAGCAAAATACCGATAACGTGAATCTCCACGGGTCAATAACTGCTCAAAACAATAAATCATCACGTTATGAACGGGAACGGCAACAGTCTCACATGGCTCCCAGTGCGAATTCGTCAAATTCCAATAGTTGATCTGTGTTTCGAGGATGGCCGATGCTTGAAGCTGCAATATGTGTCAGTGAGAGCTGCATTGCTGTCACGAAGTCTAACCTCGGATGACCAGTCTTTCGCCATCAGGACGAAGGGTTTGACATTGAACTGGAGCATAGGCTGTTCATGCATGTCTCCGATGAGAATCAACCGGAACCCATCAAAAGATCCTTTCATCTAGAAACGCAGAGTCAAGGATCGTTCTCATCCGCAAATACTGCTGAGCTCCCACCTGCTCCTTTGACATGAGTACACTGGCTTTACCGAGTGTTTGTCGTGCTGCCGTGCGGGATGCACTGGACCGAGCGGCTTGAGTTTTTGCATCCGAGAACTGGTTCTCGTCTGGTGAATGACCTCCTTGAGACTTGGCATATAGCTCCAGTGCCTTCGTGGTGATAGTGGTAATGAGCATAATATCACGATATGAGGCACGGAAGACGATGGGTTTGGACGAAACTTCCATGTTCATGAATTGTTCTCGTTTGGAAGATCGAGTATCAAGCGAAAATGTGAGGTCGACGTCATCCAAAAAGCGTACAGTGTCAGAGTCGGCTCCCATGCGAATCAACGACATCCCAAGTTGGTTCACACTCAGCGCCATGATACCCTAAGTTCGATCAGTAGCGGTAAACCTGGACATACTTTGGCCCACCGACCTGCTGGGACAAAAGGATCTGGTCAATGTATAACCTGATGGCTTGAGAGTTGGCATCAGTGTCGTTCTCGAGCACGCTGACGGATACATCGTGTAGCTCAAGGCGAAAATCAGTTCCGGAGCGCGAAGCAGCCTCTCGACCTGCGATTGACTTCTCGTTTTCTTCGGCGTTTGTCGTCCTTGAAGGTGCGCTAGTAAAGAAGGACAAAAGAGAAATCACAGGCTCCACGGCAAAGATGATGTGAGGAGAATCGATGGTCACGATTGCAAGGGCAGAAGATCCCGATGACGTGTATAGGACCATGAATTGATTCCGTTCGTGCTCGGCTGCAGGCACTATTTCCCTAAACTTGGACGCTCCAGGCCTGGTATTGCTCATGGTGAAGGATCGCAGCACGAGCTGAACTTCGGAAGCACCGTCTGATACTGACTTGTAGCGTACGCTGGTGTCGTTGAGAGCGAAGCGTACGATCCCATGGTCCTTGAGGTTCGCTTCGGTAGTAGCAGCTGCGTCATACAAGTGAAGCTTGACAGCCTTCACAGATGCCACCAAGTCGACAGTAGTCCAAGGCCGAGTTCCATCTGTAGCAGAACTCGCGCGAAGTTCGGGCTCCAGATTCACCAATGTTACTTGGTCTTCGGAGGGGCTGGATGTGTCACTGCTCAGACTAGAGCTGGATGCCACGGCTGAGCTAGCCTGGGCGCTGCCCTCGGGAGCGGCAGCAAGAACTCTTGGTATTGATTGAGAAAGGCCAATGAGGATCTCGTATTGAACCTGGGTAAGGTACAGCTTGACGTCGGAAATTTTGATGGCAACCTGAAATGACCCGTTAGTGGGGACCGTTATGAGTCGCAACAGACTTACCTCCGTGTCTGGAAGATTACTCTCTTGGGAGCGATCGATGCCTGCAGTCTGGACAACGTCTGCAACAATGTTGATATCGTCAACAATCTTCAGCGTGGATGGCTGGCCATCGTAGAAGAGTTCGGAAACAAGTTGTATGCCCCTAAGACTTGCCGAAACCCTGCTCGAATCTCCGTCGTATTGGTTATGCGCAGAGATTTCGCCGAGTCGCATTGTCAACATATCGGGAAGGCGAACTGGATCAGATGGGAAGATGATGATGGGTGTCTTCACCGATATCTCGAATTGCATGCGCTCGATTTCTGAAGCCCTCTGTACGGCTGCATCACGAGCAGCATCGTAGAAAACTTTGAGCTTCGCCAGCTTCGTAACGAACATGTAGATATCGTGGAGGGGTTGTTCCAAGAAGTGTATCTTGAGCGAACCAGTGGCCAAGTAAACTGAAGACTTGATGCCAGCGTAGCCTTCGTCAGTGGGGTCGAAAGTTTGATACCTGAACTCCGCAAAATTGCTGCCCTCGATTGATAAGATTTGCTTGAATTCAGGAAGGCAGACGTCCACTGAACGATCGTCGCTCAAGGCCAAACTTCCCAGACGGCCAGTGATACGCATTGTGTTTGACCTGAGCAGGATAAGGACATAAGCCGTTGAGAGCGAGAGGGTCGCCAAGCTAACGACCTCGTTGATCAAAACGACTGGCGATGAGAGTGAGTGAGGACAGCGCAGCGAGGTCCTATCAGTACACACCTTGTATGCTGTCCAACCTAACCGTGACACGAATGGCCCCGCTAGATGGTGAAGGCTGTGCCACCATGTCATCACCTTCGTCCAAAGCAGTCTGAGGAGTCGCTGTATTGTCGGTTGGCGGGACGAAAGTGGTCATGATGAAATCATAAAGAGAGATAGCAGGCTCTGGAACGGCGTGGAAGATGAACGTTGATAGTCGGACATCAACGCTCTGCTCAATGCTCTCATAAATTGTATTGAACTCCGGGGAGTTCTTTTGCGCACGAGCGTATGAGATGGATAGGAGGTCCTTGTCACCTCCTACATCTGCATGCTCCGATGCCATCAGCCTAACTGGGTCCCTGCCAGGCTGCACGATGTTCATGACCAAGGTCCTTCGCAGAAAATCAGCTTCACTTCGGCAAAGTCGCGGTCGAGCTCACCTAAGGTTGACATCTACGTTCATGTTGTATTTGAGAAGTGCAAAGGCTAGCCGGAAGTGCTGCAGAGTGAGGTCTCCAAGCAGCTTTTCGGTCCCATCGCCGTTCGACCTGGAGATCGACGCACGCAAGGTGTCTACTTCAAAATTGAGTTCGAAGATATGTTGCCGGATCTCAGGATTCTGGGGGGGGGGGGGACGTGAGTGATGTAGATCGAGTATCATGACAGCACGAACTACCTCTGAGGTTCCATCGCTTGCTTCGAAGAACAAGTCCTCTCGGTGACTCGACGCGTCTTCAGTGTCAGAATTAGCATCGTCGACATTGTATTCCGGTCCGGTAGGTGAGAAAAGACCAGCGGACAACGGTAACACTACGGACGCCTTGTCAATGCGCTGAGTTGACGGCCTCTCGCTTTCGGTCGAGTCGTCATCAAAGTGGGGAATGGCGACGTCAATCAGGCGCATGAGAATCTTGTACTTTGCATCGGACACGTTGATCTGCAGATTAGGAAGCTTCCCGGCCACCTTGAATCGGGCAAGATTGACAGCACTCGGAACGATCGAGTTCTGAACTTGGAGATCTATGTTGGTCCGTTCGAGTAGATGGAGACAGTCTCCTTTCTCCGAGGTAAGCGCGTCACGGCAAGCCTGCAGGTTTGTACCGATGACAAACTGGAGCGCGATGACGAAGTCAGTAACGGTTGAGTACTGCGGGAAAGCCTACTTACCTGTGCAGCCTCGAGCTTCAGCAGCATCCTGTCATACATTAACGATTCCAGCCTCTTGTAGTCCTCTTCGCTGTACTGCTGATTCCTCTTTGCTTGGATCTCTCGCATGGCGTCTTTGTCGGCGAGGTCGCTCTCGATAGAGATGTGCCCAGCGTCCACAATTAGATGACCGCCCTGCAACGAAGTAATACTGATTTCTAACGGTCAGGTTGTACAGCTGTCGGCTCCACAAATTAGACCTACTCTTCCGGAATGATGATGACGGGGGCGTTCATGTCAACTTGCAGGTCGATGGTTTTGTGTGTTTGCAGTGCATACTCTAAGCCCGCTCGAGTCTCCTTTCGGAGGCCTTCCAGTGTCTGGCTGGCAACGTTCTGAAGATGGCATGAGATCGCACGTAATGCCACTGCTCGTCCACTCACCAGCAGGGCTTCTACCGACTCCAATTGGCTCTCCGGAGGTTTCAAGAACTTGGCGATTGCTTCGATATAACCCTTGTGGTAGATGATCTCCATATGACGCATGCGAGCCGTGAGTGCGGTATCTGCTCGCTGATCAAGGGGATTTTTCTCAAATTTAAGGAAGAAGAACGGATCGTCGGGCTCTCCATGAGTCTCTGCCTTGATCGCTTTCGCGACGGGATTCTTGACCTGGACAATCTGAGGGTGGAGCGTATTCTTCGTGGTCCCATCAAAGACACTAAATCCACCAAGAGAAATGGACGCTTCGAGGTTATCCGGTCTCTGGATGAAATCGGCACGGAACGAGTCGAACACTGTTGATATGACATCTGTGATAGTTCCTCTCGGATCAGTCCTCAAAGCGAAGGATCCTTTTTTGAGCTCAGCCGCGACTCTCATCTTTAACGCATCCCGGGGCGCTTCGAACGAGTCCGCGATAGCGGACTTTTCGTCGTAGTCAAGGACGTCGTATAATTGCTTGCGCTGTTCCTCCGTCATGGGACCAAATGCTGTGTCTTCCTTTGGAGTTTCGGTTGATGATGATCCCCAAATCCAAGACGTCCAGCCCCGCGACTGTTCTTGTTGCTTGGCACGCTCTTCCTCAAGTTTCTTCCGTTGTGCCATATCCTTCCGTAGCCGAGATCGAGCTATCGACCTGTAGAAACGAATGTCCTCGTACGAGAGCTTCGTTTCGAGGACTTCAATCAAGGCGGTTTCCTGCAGTCAAGTCATTGAGAACACTATTAATTACGCGTCGAAAGAAACGACGCACTGGCTCTTTTAACGTGTTCATGACTTTCCTCTCAAAGAGCTCGACGTATTTGTTCCTATCATCTCTACGCTCGGCAAAGTATGCCCATGTCCACTTGCGTCTTCTTTCGCGGACACCGTCCAGGATAGCGGCAGCAGCAAACTTGAGATAGGCTCTTCCGGGATTCCTCGCGAAATCCTCGTCACTCGGTCGGAAAGTGCGATACTATTGGAGAACATGAGTTACCTTCTGGATATATGTTGTCTCAAAACTCACCTGATGCTGGCGAATGTAGACATGATACATGTCCACCAGAGATATGGTGTCGCGGTATTGATTATCATCCAATGCTACGCCAATCTCGTCGAAAAGTAGATGAACGTCGAAATTTGGCGTCTTGTTATCCGGTTTATGGTTCACGACAATCTTTCCAAGACATCAGGGTAACGAATCAGAGTATTTTAACGATAACTCACTCTCCCCTCACCCGAAACGGGGCTGAGGATGAATTGATGCGCGGAGCTTTGGTCCCTGAGGGATATCTGTTTCATAAGATTAATTTCCATGTAATAACTTCCGCTGTTGATTTACCATAGCCATAAACTTCTCCTTCGCTTCTTTCAGCGGTAAGCCGGCCATACTTTGCGAATCGGTGTCAAAGTACACGGCCAGCGATTGCAGATTCGCGAGCTATGTATCGCTGAGTATATCCCCAATAGTAGTGAAGACACCACACACCTTGTGGATGGCCCCCGCCGTACTTTCTATGAAGGCGGGCTCCCATTTCTCGTTTACAGACTGGGCTGTGAAACCTGCTAACGTGACGCCTGCAGCGAATGGGTGCTGGAATCGACTATCTTAGTGATGGTTTGTTGGTCCGATGACTGTACTTACACCCGGCACACTCATCTTGTCTTCATAACGTACGTGTATATTCTTGACGGTCACCTGCAAGTTGTTGATAATTTTAGCCGTTAGAGAGGCCCAAAGCCCCTGCGACTGCGGAGAACCATCTGCTCAAACCGATCAACTGACCTGGCGTCGATGTTAGGTCGGGAGTTAGCGTACCTGCGGTAACCTCCGCCTGACCGCGCATGTGTAGCAGTTCGGCGTTTTCGAGGCGCTCTTGTTTGGCGGCTTGAGCTCGACGCTCCTCTTCTTCTGGGTCAATGTTGGTTTGGGGTGAAGGAACGACGAGGAGATAGACATCTTCAATTAGTACTTCCACTGGCTGATTTCCCAAGTTCATCCAGTGGAGCGACAGTGTGAATGTGCCAAGATGCCCTGCAAGATGGTCATGAGTTCTGGACAGGAATAGGGACTAAATATGTGCCGACCTTCGAGTACATCAACGGGAAGTCTGAACTTGTCGAGGGCGCCCCTCTTCAAGCGCAGATTGCGCAATGTTAGCTTGCCTGCATGTGCGTCAATGCCGCCACAGTGCGCATGATTCGACCATGGATAAGCGTACCTTGTCCAATGCCATAATTCACCTGACCCATGTCCAGGTTCTCCACGTAGGGAGCGAGAATCCTATTGAACAACTATGTGCCATGCTCCAGTCAAATCCGCGGAAGTAAAGATTACGGGAAACATGACGCACGACATTCAAGACCTCTTTTCCCGGGTCTAACCACCACATTGTGGTTATCTTTGTTGCCTGTCAATCTTATTGCGTCTGTCAGTTTCTACCGAATACCACAGGCTGTATGGTAAGGTGAGAGAGGGAGTAATCGCTGGACACCGCGTTTCGCTGTAATGGCCCCGCGGAGCAGATGCAGTAATAGGGCATTGTCAAAGAAGGCAACTCTGGAGCGTCATCTCACGTGATGCGCAGTGCGGCCCTCTTCTCCGGCCGGATCGGCCGCGGGGACCAGACAGACATACCGAAAGCGGAAAGCGGGGAAGATAATTTTGGTAGATGCCGGGAGTCAGGCTTACCTTGCACCAGTCAGAAAAGTAACTCATTTTGCATCGTTGCTATCATGAACTTGCATATTTGTCCTCGAGGCAGAACATGTTGCTAAAGCTGGTTCACCTGGACGGATCTTTCCCTGTAAAAGACAGGTTACTCCGAAATGCATGCAGCCTAGAGCGTAAACATGACCCGTTCACTTCCGTCCGGATCCATCCGCGTGACGAGCCTCCTAAGCCACTAAACCAGCAAACCTTCGAGTATTTGAGGGTCGTGTGAGCATCGCCTTGCCTCCCTCCTCAAGACCAGCATCATCTACCTCTGCCAAGTTACCACAGGTAAAATGGTGTCCGTCGTCCCTCAGCCCTTCTCGATGTCTCAGCAGCCTGTTCAGCACGAACTCCAGTTGAACGAGGTCAGCATTCTACATGTATATGTTCATCACTCTCGTCCGACTTAGACTATGTTTGGCAGCTGGGTAACCTGACCGATGCGGTGGAACCTTTTGCGAGGTATGAAATTCATGCGCTCGCCCTCCATACCCTGTGGCGCATTGCTGACGCCGTCATCCTTTGCTCAGACTTGTCAGTCGGTCGGGCTGCTCGGTTCGACTTCACTGCTCCGTTCCCATGTGGTGCCCCTCCTCCGATACATGTCAGTTGTACGCCTGCCATGTGTAGAACAATCAAATTATTGTGGTTTCATTTCCAGGCCACGACCTTCATGATCTGAATGATTTACGATCACGATCGCTCCTCTTTATCCATGATCTCCTAGAATCTCTTCGGTCTAATGGGGTGAGTTCCGCCACGCTCAAACAAATATCTGCCAGTTCCTCAAACGAAACTCCTAGATATCCGCCTCCTATCGGCTAGCACCGTCCAACTCATCGCTATGCTTTATATGTGCCTTGCCGACCGAATTGAGCGCACCGAAGCTCAGGACTGCTACGGTTGAAATTTTACAAAACGCCAAAATCAACGCAAGGTGATTGAACTTTACCCATCGCTATTCTTGCTGCTGTTTTCTCACTTGTATGACAGAGAAAAAGTATTATTGGCAGACCTCGAGCACGGTCCCGCATTGATCATTTCTTGACTTCTTACACTCTCACGGGACGGTTTTTTTTCTTCTTGCTCAGCCTTTACAAACACACATACAGTATCATACGTTTTCGTCCATAAGCATTTCACATCACTCTGTAATTGTATATGATGATTATCGTGCCAATCTCTGGGGTCAATGCTTCAACATCGGCGTGGGGGTGGATAGCAAGACCGCACCCATCGAAATATCAAAAATTTAACCCGGAGCTTGATTTGAACTAAGTACCCAAACCGAACAGAGGACGGAGAACATGATGCAATTGCAACGCACTTGTTTTTGCGAAGATCAATCAGTTACTCGGTGTCGTGGGTAACTAGGACTCAGCCGGTGAACGTGATTTCTGGTTGGGAATCGAGGCGTGGGTCACACACAGACGTGTCACGCTGTCTGGTTGTCCCATAACTTCATTCGCGTTTGATTTTTTTCCAACTTGTTCCAGCTCATCCGCCATGACTCCCCTCGCCGACTTCCTCCTCGCCGTCCTTCCTACTGATGTCCTTCCCAAATATCTTACGCAGTACATTCCAGGCGAGACACCGCTTTCGACATGGCCCGTCGTATTAACAGCGCTGGTATCTTACCTGGCCATAATATTTGGCATACGGGCAGTCATGAAGAATCAACAACCCCAAAAGCTGAACACTCTCTTCCGCATTCATAATGCTTTCCTGAGCTTGGGAAGTGCCCTGCTTTTGGCTTTGATGGTTGAGGAAGTCGCATCAATATGGGTCAAGTCGAGCACGTTCGACACAATGTGTAATGAGCGTTCCTGGACATCGGTAAGAACCTGCGCAATACGCCCAGGATAGCCACTGACTTGGTCCGACAGAAACTTGAGTTCTACTATATGATCAACTACTACTTCAAGTACATCGAGCTCCTTGATACGGTCTTTTTGGCTTTGAAGAAGAAACCTCTTGGTATGTTCCCGCACGCGCAACACGAGCAAAAGTCATAAACCTGCGCGTCTAGCTTTCCTACATGTTTTCCACCACTCTGCAACGGCTTTGTTATGCTTCACGCAATTGAACGGAAAAACTAGCGTCGTACGTGGCTGTTCATCCCGCGGATCTATCCTCCATTAACTCATGAGCGCAGTCATGGGTTGTCATTTCCCTCAACCTTTTGGTCCATGTCATCATGTGTAAGTTTTTGCCTTTGCTCGCCGAATGCCGCGCTCACAGATGAGCAGACTACTACTACTATGCTACCGCTGGTGGTGCCAAGATCTGGGTACGTGCATCAGCGTGTCGATTTGAACAGTTCTCATCCAAGGATTTAGTGGAAGAAATACCTCACTTCCATGCAAATTACCCAATTTGTCATCGATCTCTTCATTGTTTACTTCGGCAGTAAGTGGGAATACGTTTTGGTCTGAAACTTTGCTCATCCTTGTACAGCCTACCAGCACTTTGCCCACTCGCACTTCCAACACCTCCCTCACGTTGCCAACTGCGCAGGAACCGAAGCTGCAGCACTGTTTGGATGCGGCCTTCTTTCTAGCTACCTTGTGCTTTTCATAAACTTCTACATTCAAACATACAAGAAGCCTGCCAAGGGCAAGAAGCCAATTGCCAACGGAAATGGCGCCACTAACGGACATGCAAACGGAAATGGGTAAGGTCACCTGTTCATCTTCGGTGGCTTCTACTCACTACCATTCGTAGACTCAAACAGGATTAAGTGAACACCCTCACCAAAAGCCAGAGCTACATCAGCGCACCTCTCGAGCCACAATCTTACTTATCTAGTGTCTTGCGATACTCTAATACATAGATGGCTTCACCAGAACAATTTATGGTTCGAGGTTTCCCCTGCACATTCCTTGCGATCTTCCGGTCTTTCCATGTTGTCACAATGTTACCCACCCTCATCGCCCTTTGTTTTTGCGATGAAGGCTATTTCTATTGCATATTATCTTCTTGCTGCTTACCTTTGGATTTGCTCTGTGGTTGTTTTGGATACAGGCGTGGTGCTTGTCTGCGAGTTGCTGTTGTGTGCCGGGCTTTTGGTGGTTGGGAGTCAATGGAGGATTCGATGTTTGGCTGTGAAAGCATGACAGAGTCGTAGTATATCCTCGAAATGCATTCACCCTTGCTGGAGCACGAGTTACCGTCGGAGCCTATATGTTTATTTTCCGATAAATGATCCTCTCCACGAGTTGGCACCTGCGGGTTGGTCTCGCACAAGACATCGACGCGAATTCATTATGCGGTTAAAACACTTGCCGTAAACCGTCGGCTGCGGCTATACGATGATCAGAAGTCACCCACGAACAAGTCTATCCTTGAAATACTCAGCCAGGGCCTGGATAACTTTGGATCAACGTTGGACTAGAATTTCCAAGTCTAACTGTAGCCAATTTCAGCCGTGTCCCGAAAATTTGCCAGTGTGACCTTGTGTTGAGGGGAGCAAGATTTGAAATAGCCATGAGGGGTTTGGAGAGTGGTAGTAGGTACCTGGTGTAGAAAGTGTACCCGGTGTATGCACCCACTGTGAAGGTTACAGTACGCTGTGAAGTGCCTGCTATCCTGAGAGTTTAGCCCTCGTCCGATTCACCGCACTCGGTGCCTCTGCGCTGCTTTTATCTTCCGTTCTTCCCATCGTCACCCGCCGGAGGGTGTCCTAAAGAAAAGGTGCTGGTTTGGCTGAGAGTCCTAGGAGGCATTCATCCGCGAACGCCTCAAACTCTCGCAGCGTTACTTGGATGACCTTCATCAGGCGATATTCCCGTGTCGATTGTCACTGACGAAAGTCCCCTTGAGCTCTGTTCATTGTACTGCTGTGGACTTGACGGGCCCATCCAATGTCCGCAATACTCGACCCGAAGCCCAGCACCTCGTTAACGGACTCGCCACGCGAGTTTATGGTATCCGCAGAACTGTACATCCCTACTACAGCCAGTCTTGGTCTAAGGAAGGTGCGCCCCAAGTTAAAGCTTACTCTGGACTTTAACTGAATGGCTTCTGATAGCATACCGTATCTCGCCGCAAAACTGATCGTAAGGAACATGGCAAATCTGTCGAGGAGACCCCGAAGAAGGTCAAGGGTGAGCTCACGGTCCCCGTTTGTCGCGAAACGTTCTCAAACTCGTGTGCACAGAGAAATCGAGTTGGATATCCCTCGCACGATCAGCTGCAGGGACAGTGCAATGGAGGCCAGCAATATGCAAGGTATTGGACGAAGACGACAGCTGCCTCCTGAATATCTACGTCGATGTGAGTTGAGATACTCATCTTTTCCGGTCATCTTGGGATTCCTGACCATCGCTTCAGGAGACGATCCTATACCAGACGATATACATACACATGCTCAATCACACTGATATTCGCCAAGCTGATCCATCAATGTTCCTCCGCAAGAACTGTATCGGTATATCCTCTGCAGGGTATGCTCCCATAGCGCCGTTATATCCTCCACTGACACATGGATGGCAGAGGGCAGCGGTGGAGCTCTGGGGCCAACTCCGAGCCAATATATCTTCACTTTGACGACTCCGACGTATGCAATACCTGGCTAATCCTCCTCCGATCCTACGCTAAGCCTGAGATATACGGACAAAGCTTCATCCCTCCGGACGGCGGGCTCTACCGCATGTGGAGGCAGGTCGAACTCACCATTATGCAGGGACGCAACCTTGGCAATCAGAAGCCATTCGTAGATGCTTCTGCGAGTACTGCGACGCTCGGGGAAGACGCCAGGTCCGATTCGGACCCTGTCGACTTGGATGTCTTCTGCGAGATCCATCTCAACGATAGTATTTGCGGTCGTACGACTGTAAAGAAAGGGATAGGGTCTCCAGATTGGCACGAGGGGTTCGTTTTTTCCGATTTACCACCTTTTGAGGCGCTAGAGGTCTTGGTGTGGAAAGAGAAACGGCTCATGAAACCAATACTACTGGGCTCTATCCGGATCGCTCTCACCAACTTTCGACGAAGCGAAGACGTTGAGGGTTGGTTCCCTGTAACCCAGTCAAGCGGAGTGTTGACTGGTGTACAGGTCGGTGACATAAGAATGAAGGTCAAGGTTGACGAGTGAGCCTTCGAGGATTCACGTTTTCAGGGGCATATACTTAATGTTTACTGCAGAGAGATTATCCTTCCCCATTCAAGCTATTCGGGCATGCTCACGGTTGGTTACACGTTTTGTCGTGTCCTCCCGTGGCGTTAACGTATGCCTTGATAGGTTCTTCATACTCGCAACGTCTTGAATTGGATGAATGACTTCGAACGCAAACTTCAACTGCGCACTCTGTCCGAACAACTAATGCGCATTGCGATTGCCAAGAATGTGCTTGTCGAGCACATCACCGAATATGCAGATCGTGAGGTGGACGGCACGCCTGGTTGTAAGTCCATCCTCACCTTTGTGCTGTCTCACTCCTCACTTACTATATTTCCAGCCCATAATACCCTCTTCAGGGGAAACACGATATTCACGAAGACCATGGAACTGGCAATGGCATTCTATGGAAGGGCATTCTTGGAGGCTAGCATAGGGAAGATCATCCGCCAATTGTGCTCCGAAAAGATAGCCATCGAGGTTGACCCTAATCGCGGCGGGAAAAGCCCAAAGGACGTCGAGCGCGGTATCGAACAGTTGGTTGAGTGGTGTCAGGCAATATGGGACTCCATTTATGCTAACAGAGGGAATTGCCCTCAGTAAGTTCAAGTCCAGTATCTGCGGAATGGGGTAGCTCATATTAACGATCAACTTTGTACAGTGAAATGCGCAGGTTATTCGAGCACGTCCGGAAGCTTGTCGAGAATCGATACAAGAAGAAGGACGCACAGGACACGCAGAACAGGGAACTCCCCTGGCAAAGTGTTTCTGCCTTTTGCTTCCTCCGCTTCATCGTACCCGCTATCCTCCATCCACATCTCTTTGGATTAACCCCAGGTAATGCCATACTTGCCATTCACTTACACATGAGCTCACCATCGGTCAGGACTTCCGAGTACCACAGTTCAACGCAGTCTGACATTGATTGCCAAAGTCATACAGAGTCTCGCTAATCTCAATGCTGTGCGAATACTTTCAGTCTCGCCATTCGATATTAGCTAACCTAGGCACACCCCATAGACTGTACAAAAAGAGGATTACATGCGCGGGCTCAAAGACTTCCTCCAGCAGAATCTTCCTGCAATGGTGGACTATATCCTAGTCGTCTCCACCCCCCTTCCTGATACATACAGCTCTCACTCTGGCCATCCCGCTTTCAGCCACCAGAGACTAAACGTCGTCAACTCCCTTCACCAACGAGGAGCCATCATGCCGATTCTTGACAGAGAAGCTATTCCTCTTCTCCCCCACATCCTCGACATACCCAGGCATCTAGCCTGCATCAGCTCGTCACTTATCCGCGGCGCAAGATTCGCCAGGTCCAAAATGAAATCAGTCGAGCCAGGGGACCATCTAGCCGATCTCTGTGCCCGATGTTTCGAGGTTGAGGAAATCGGCCTGCAGCGCGTGAGCCAGCTCGCAAGCGCAGAATCCCGCCCCGTTGCTCTGAAATGGGACGTCCCTCGACCACCTGTCATACCTGAGGCGTCTCAATCACCGCCCTCGCCCACCTCCCCTGTCGGTAGGGAACGCCAGAAGATCCCTCGACCTGCTACTGCTCCCTCATTCTCCGATCAAGCTCTTCCGTTGCCGCGCAATAAACATGCACCACCAGAAGCTTGCTTACCTACCAACCCCTCCACCCGTGACCTCGCCGCCCTGCGTCGGGGCTCAGTCCCCGAGATCTACTCGCAAAAGCTGCCCACATATCCTGAAGAGCGAGTACCACGCACAATCAGTCGGCCACGGTTCTTACGCCCCAAGTCCATATCAGCCGACTCAATCTCTACTTTTATGACCCGTTCAAATTCTACAGCAGACACGCATGCCCCTTCCACGCATTCGCTTGGTAGTCAAGACTTGTCGTCTTCGTCGCAGGGTGCGTCCCCCGACGAGTCTAGTAGGAAAAAGAAGAACATTTTGAACGGGCTTCTTACTCGACGATAACACCTCGCTATCTTTTTATGTTTTCTCCTCTCCCTATATTTTGAACACCTGTTGTCAACCTCCTGCCATCTACTGTCGATGTATTATGACTGTATTACATATTGTTTGCAAAACTAATTAATCCATGGAAAGGTGTCGAGATGAGCAAAATGGTATCGAGATTTCACAAAATAGTCCGTTATGAATCTTTAAGTAGGTTCTCCACCAACTTCCGTACTTCGCTAGCAACGTCTTCAGAGGTACTCCGAACAGTAAGACGGCAGAGCTGTCGTAAAGTTCAGTATTAGCAACCTAGATTGTTCGGCGGCACGTACCTTGGCCTCACGGTTAGGTTCAAGGCGAAGCAAACACCCGACCTTGCCCTCTACCGACGTATGCAGCACCCCTGCTCCAACGATGTTACTCGGGTTCGGGTCAATCTCGTCAAGGATTTCCAGGTGATTCCCAGAGATCATCTGCCGATTACGCGCAATATCGATGTGTCCAGTACTATCCAGCGATATCGGGAAGACTGCCTGAGACTCCCTCGGTGCCCCCCCGATCAGCTTCCATCGCTCAAAGAAGTCAGCTTGTCCGAATTTGACGCCTTCGAAGAACTTGGTGACAGTGATTGGGAGTCGTATTGAGATGGACTGGTGTGCACCGGCCAAGAAGGATATGGTGAGGATGGGGAAGGATGTAAACACCTTTTTGCACTCTACGTGCAGAAGCTGTTGGCTTTGCGAGCGAGGAGCGAGTACGTTTGGTGGGATTTTGGCAAACGTTGCGGAGAGAGCCTCGGGGTCGCTGACGTGGATAGTGGACGTGAACGAAGTGAGCGGAGCAGAAACTTTGTTTCCAAAGTAGATGGCGAGCTGGCCGAGATGTCCTTGGTATCTTGACTTAATGCCAATTTGTATCTGAACGTCCTCGTACAGCACACCGTCAGCGGTGTAGGTGAGTTTACTGAACCATTTGTCGATGCTTGGGCCAATAGCAAGGCGCGGAGTCGCTTCAGATTCTGGGGGATTACTGGATGCAGACAAGTCGAGCCCCGCAAGGGAATTCATAACGCCCTCTGTGTCGGCAGTTCCTGCAGCTGCAGCAGAACCATTGACAGGCACTTCTGGACCCTTGGTGTTCTTGCGCTTCGTCAACTGCCGCTCGAGATTCATCTCCTTCCCTCCGTGTATCCACGTTCGCTTGTCCTCCGTATCTCCCATTTTGCGGTTCAGCCGACTCGTAAGCCCGCTGACACGAGGCGGGAAGGGAGGCATCTCCTCGCAGACGTTTTGCAGCATTTCGTCGTCGTCTGGTCTACATGCGAGGGCATAGAACTCGCATGCACGTTGTTGGAGCTCGGCGTCGAGGACGTGACGATAACGCTCGAAAATATTGATGAGCTGGGGCTTGATTTCTGGGAAGACGTTGACCCATTTGATGTAAGTCGAGAGTAGGAGGGAGCGTGTGGCAGCGACGCAGAACTGTGACTTTGAATGCAGTGCTTGGAACTGCTCGATCGGGCTATAACCCGGTTCATTCGCGATGAGGTGTCCGTACTCGCCCAGGATGTAGCCTATACGTGTGTGCTCAGTGATGACTCCAACACCATATGTTCAGTACCATACCTCCCACTTTGACGAGACTTTCGTGCGTGGCAGGTGATTTGAGGTGCTCGAAGACGACTCTAGCAGCATACTCCTGAAGATCCTCCGTGTTCGTGACGATTTGAACCACACGATACCACACCTCGTCTCCGACATGATCCCCGGCAGCGCTGATAAGCTGCAGTATGGTGTCCACATACCATTTATACGAGCTTGCGTACTTTTCGGTGAGAATGGCAATCTTGAGTACCATTTCTTCCCGCAACGCGTAGTCTGCTACTTTAAGATAACGCAGGAGTTCACCGACGATAAGTTCTGAGTTGTCCACATCGCACATGCTGTAGAGCAAGTCGAGGGCGCGTCTTCGAACGGAGATGTCCTTGTCGCGGAGGGATAGGATGATGGTGCCTTGATGTTTCTTCAGGGGATCAAGGGAGTCTGCACGTGCGGCCAGGTGGGCCATTGTGTCCAAACCGAGGTATCTTACATTGGTCTCCTTTGAGGAGATGAAGCGAGCGAGAAGGACAGCGGCTGTGTCGACCAGCGGTGATTTGGTATCAAGGTGGATGGCAAGACTGATGGCTTCGAAGAGGACAGCATGTTGAGCATTGTTGTGCTGGACGTTTCTCGAGGGCTCCGCGCTGTTGTTCATGATCGTCTGAAGCACTTCGTGTAGAACGTTCCGAAGGGTTGCATCCTCTGGAGCCGCTGTTGAGGTATGGCTGTCACAGGCTATAGATGAGACGCACCTGTTGGTGGGTAATACTGCAGTAGTCGTAGGAGCTTGACTTGTAGCCAAGGTGATGGCACTTTATAGTAGGCGTACGTTGCTGAGTATTCGTGCTCTATAACCAACTGCGGGACATTAGCTCCCTCTCTTGACAACAAGGTGGTGCATTTACACGATGCAGTCGGTCAACAGCCTTGGTATAACAAACAGCATATGCGTCTAAATGATCTTGTGCGAGCGCCATAATCAAACTGGTCACGCATATAACAACACCCTGGAACACATGGTTAAAAACAAGATGGAGTGTCAGTCACATAAACTTGCCAAATCTTGATCGTCCATGATGGACACCAGGCGCAAGGCCCACTCGGCAGCAGGAATGACCACAGGGTGTTTCCGGTACAGTCGCAGCAGAGTTAAAGCTGCTTTCTTCTTGACAAAAGTCTGAGACGTTCTGAAAGGCGATAAGGATAAGTAAATGGCTTGGAGCAGAGAATGATGGGTGGCTCACGGAGATATGAGCAGTCTGTGTACATCCTCTGAGAGAGCCTCCGCCATTTCATTACTGCCGACGTTCGCTATTGCGTGCAAGGCAAGGCAGTTGCTAATCTCGTTGTTTTCGTCCAGATCTTTCCGTATTGAATTGACAACTAGTCGAAGAAAGTCCGAGTTCTCGTGCATCAATAGGGTGACAGCTAGGTATCCCTGTCTGAACCGTCAGTTGGCATCGTGTAGCAGGAATTATAAGACATACGATTTGCTTCTCGGAGTATTTATTACTTGAGATGAGATTTACGGCTTCCATATGGCCAACATCGACCTTGTAGCCTAGTATATACGTGAAGATGATCTTCGCAACATACCTGAACACAGAGCATGTTCAGACCAGATAGAAGGTGAACGACGATGATCGCATGCTCACTTCTTTTTCTGATACCCGTCAAGGTTACCATCTGGAATGCGCTGTGAGTCTAGGGGCGCGCGGAAGCAACTGGAGACGTTCTACCTTTGAACTTTTTGCGAATATTGGCCATTTCTTTATTTATCCTCTTCTCTTCAAGTTCGCGAACCCGAGCACCGCGGATGTCCGCGATGAACTGACATAGTGTCAATAATGCATCGCGCACTTGCAGGGCCAACTGTGCTCACCTGGGTCAAGCCACGCATGTTGGCAGCCATCCTTTAGCGTTCAGGAGGGCACTGGAGTAACGAACGAAGTTGTTCAAAGTCTGTCTGTTCAGATAGTGCCAAGTCCTATAAATGTATCCTAGACGCAAGTTCTTGTTAGCGGCCTGCTCTCAGTACTTTGAGCTTTCTTGAATGAATGCAGTTGCCAGCGTTTGGCGTTCCTCAAGTTACCAGCATGGGAAATCGATTACGACACTTGCCTTACGTGAACCCTTCGTCTTCTTCCAAGGGGTCTCGCTCCCGAAGGTCACTAGCTAAGTAGCAGTAACATCCATTCTTCGAGAGAAAGTCATTTCATGCATTATGCTCCGGCATACATTATTACTAGATAAGGTACATGAGATGCAAGTGAGGAGTGAATGTGTATAATCGAAAGCATGTATGATTGTATGGATGTATATCATGGTGAATCTCTATGAATAGTAGCCGCGTGAAAGTCGACTTGGTGTACCAGGTCGCGAGTTATATGCCGATCCAATACCATAAGGAGTCGAATACCCCGACCTCGTACCCGGCAGTCTGCTCGTCGAGAACGCAGGCGATGCTGTGGGAGTTGCATTCCGCGAGCTGGGCGCCGACTGCGAGGCCATCCGTTCGTCGCTGTGCCGGTTCAGTATCCGCACGATATCCCGCGTGAGGAAGTTAAGGTCTTTTATCTCCTGTTGGGACATGGAGAGATCCTGGTTCAGGGTTTCTTCGCCGGTTTCGTCCTCTTCCCGTGCAGGTATTCCGGTACGGAACGTATGGCTCCTTCCGCCCATGTAGATGCCCTCGAATACCCGCAGCATGCAAGACTCCATCAGCGTCTTCAGGCGCTGGATGTCATCGAGCACATCCACGTTCCCGACAATAGGCAACCACTCATCGCACTCTAGACCACGGTCCCTAACCTGGATCTCATCCGCGCCGAATAACAGGTACGTCATGGGATCCAGACGCGTCGTGTTGATGAGGTACATCTGTGGAGTCTGTCCTGCAACAGTGAGGTTTTGCCGTTTCTCCGCGAAGGCATAGATCTGCTTCTCTCCCTGAGAAGACTCGTCGTCCCCAGGTCTCATGTGCTTGCGGTGATTGACACTGCCAGGATGAATGAAGGCCATCTATGAAGCCCAAAATTCAGCTGCGAACCAGCCGTGTGAGGGTGATGAAACGAACCTTGTCATGTTGTGTGCGCAACGTCATTTCGCCAGTCCGGACAGCAAATTTAGGCTGCGATGCGAGTGCCACGAGAGCTGCAAGTAGTGGCTGAGAGTCACCGTTCGCGTTGAGCGCATGCGGTACCCTGGTGTCACGCTCACGCCCCATTGGGCGGGAACTGCTCCCGCCACCAGCCACCTCGATGACGCCAGCCGACTGCAGAGACGTATACAAGTGTGTTCTGATCTTCGTGATGAGAAGCAACGTAGGCTTCGAGAGGAAATTGTCGTTGCAGAAGACGTTCGAACGATTGTACTCGCCACGACTGAACATGTCGTACCAGGCATTGTACGCGTTAAGGATCGTCAACGCATCGGACCTAAACTCCTTGGGCGACCAAGAAGCTTTGGCAGCTTGCGCCTCCCTTTTAAGATGCATGGGCTGCACGAAGGGATCTCGGTTTGTGAGGATGGCCGCGAGGCTGAGGGCTTGATCCAAGCACCGGAAGAAGGCACCGTAGAGCACGAGTCGTCCCATCTGCACATCTACAGGCAGTTGTAGAAGCACGCGTCCGAGAGATGTAAGGTTCTTCTGATGGTCCAAAGCTCCAACCATTTGGAGATCCTTCATAGCCGCTGCTACACGGTCAGCCTCTGGAGGCTCGATAGTCGATGCGAGAACTTCTTCAGTCTCCATGCCGGGGAAGCTCAACGCCTTGACGTGCATAACGACATTGCTCAAGTCAACACGCTTCATCTCCACCGTCTGGTGTGGGTTGAGGTTGCCAGCACGGACTTTACTGAGGAGACCGTAGTACTCTCCCGATCGATGTCGACCCGCACGTCCCGCTCTCTGATTAAGATTCGAAGAACCGACCCACGCAGAGATGAGCGAGGACATGTGTCGATCAGGGTCATACCGCAGCTCCTTGACCTTGCCCGTGTCTACGACATAGACGACGTCTGGAATCGTGACTGACGTCTCGGCGATGGTGGTCGCCAAGATGACACGACGAACGCCCTCGGGAGGGGGCTCGAAGATGACCTGTTGCTCGGCTAGGGGTATCGTAGAGTGGAGAAGGTGGAGGCTGTACTTGCTTTTGTCGTTGAAGTCGAGGGGTAGCTCACCGGTGCGCTCACTGCCCAGCAGGTTTCGCTGCACAGCCAAAATTTCCTCCCACCCGGGCAGGAATACAAGGACGTGCCCCGAGTCGGACTGCTGCAAGACATGGGCGACCGTAGCAGCTACGAGGGGCGCAGGCAGATCAAGCTCGTCGTCCGCCAGGGGCTGCTGCATTGTCGGCTCAGTCGGGGATGAAATCGTGGTACTGTTACGCAGGGCATAATGTTCCTCCCGCGCAAGATACTTCGAGACAGAGTCATCTCTGAAAACCCAGTTATATCGAGGCTGTCGCTTCATCCGGTCAACAAAGTCTTCCAGATATTGTTTCGTGACAGGGAACGTCCGGCCAGGAATATCGATCACCTGGGGCTTGTTCCCAGCCTCATCAGGGAAGTACTCCTGGAACAACCGTGGGTCAATAGTAGCGCTCATGAGAACGACCTTCAGCGGAATATTCCGCGCTTTCCGGTCCTCCATGACACGCTTCAGTACCACGAGGAGTAAATCCGTGTCAACATCCCGCTCGTGAACTTCATCAACTACGATGTGAGTGATTTCGTCCATCCTCGCGGCTGCGAGACCGCCCACCGACATGGCGGACTGGAGCCGCCTCAGAAGGACACCGATGGTGCAGAAGTGGATGGAACCGTGATCTTCGGGGGGCTTGCTTTCAAAACGGACGCTGTAGCCGACGGACCCAGCGCCAACAACCTCTCCTCGCTCCTTGGCGACACGGTCAGCCACACTAAGTGCTGCCAACCGACGGGGCTGCGTGCAAATGATGTTACACTTTGAGCCCTCGCCCCGGTCGATGTAGTCGTCTAGAATGAGCTGAGGAACTTGCGTAGTTTTTCCAGAACCGGTGGCTGCCATGCAGATCGTGACTTCGTTAGCCCTGATGTGGGACATGAGCTCTTCGGAGCGCGTATAGATGGGTAGAGCGGCTCTTGTGTTCCGCATCTTCTCCATGTTGGGATTGCTGAGGTATGCTTCTCTCCGTTGCTTCAGCTCCTCGGACCTGTTGGGTGGAACGTAGCGCGCGTAGGAGCGAGCGGGAGCCACAGTCGGCTCGGCGGTGCCTTTATACCCGACGGCGGGCCTGTTCTTGTACAGCGTGCTCCGCCTGATCTCGTCACACAAGTCCTCGATATCGGACCCAAGTCCATGGCTGACCGGGAGGTAGACCTTGGGTGCCAGACCAAGGTCTTTACCCGTCTTCGATGCCTCCACAAATTTCTTCCACAAATCCGGATCACAACTCTCGAGGTACTGTGTGACGTCCAGGTAGCACTGCACCTGCGCGTTCTTTTTGTTGCTCCCAGACCCCATACCGATGTTCCGCCCGTCAACAGTCATGACGGCTTCCCAGATGGGATTCCCGCGGTCCTGGGGAACACAGGTCAATCCGATTTCCGGTTTGCCGAAACCGTAGAGACGGCAGTAGTAATCCATGAAGCTGCGAGCACGTTCGAAGGTCACGACCGAGCGATCGGAGAGGACTACTTGCTGAGGCTGTTCCGGAACAGGAGTGGCTGGCGCTTTTGGTGTTTTGTCGAGCTAAGCGACGAAGTTAGCGAGGATGGAGGTGAGAGGTGGGTGGGCTTACTAGACCGCTATCATGCAGCTGGTAGAGTGCGTGGAGAGCAGATAGTCTTTCCGCGGCTTTCTTTTCGGTATGGTCACCAATTCCAACAATCTGTGGGGACGTTTCAAGGACAACAGTGCACCTGCGACGAGACACCGTGTTAGAGATCTAGAACGAAAGACACAGTTCCCTGGATGAATAAGGCTTACCGCCATATCGACTTGTTGGTGTTACTGTCGAGGTACTCTTTGGAGTCAAAGTTGATCGTGAGACCAGCTGCCGTGGCGTAATTCATGAGGGGAGATTTAGGATTGTCCGCTGAAGAGGGTTTCACTTCTGACCGAGACCCAATGTTCGCCCTGTGTTGCTTTTCGATGAAGACAGAATCATGTAGAGGGCCCTCAAACTCAGGAAGTGCTCTGCCTTTCTGAGATTTCTTCCCCGACCGCTGCTGAGAACCCCTTCCTCCCCGAGAACCCCGTCCCTTTCCGGACGGGCGGTCTGCGAGACGCGAAGCCAATGATGGTATCTCGAACGGGGGAGACACGATAGAAGACGAGGGCTGGCCTCTGGAAGGAGACTGAGCAGAGGCAAGCTTGGGAACTTTCCCTGGCCTTTGGTCCCCGGGTGTTAAAGGTGTACGTGAATCCAGAGTGTCGCCTTCTGCTGCATAACAAGTTTGTTTGAGCGCGGCAGCCGTTGAATGTTGCTGGCCAAGTGGTCTTTTGAGTGTAAGTCCTGCCGCAGAAGAAGAGAGGTATTTTGGGTGATTAATCTGCATGAAGAGGCGACGCCTTTGACGAAGACAAAAGGCCAGGCGCATAAGTGGTGATCAACAGCAAGAGAAGACTGTGGACAAAGTTTGAGCAGGCGGTACTTTGACGTATTATAAACAGTGGTAAACTTACGCCTTTGACTCTAAACCAACACAAGGAAAGAAAATAAGGTAGTACGAAAAGCTGTTGGGGGTGACCTTGACGGTGTCCACAAGAATACTTTCTGCCGTCACGGAAAGAGAAAACTACTTTTCGGCATCTCCCGATCAACCTTCTGCCACCGTCCTAGGGGCTATTTCCAAGCCACGATCAAATATCTACTGAGCGCTGCTACGAGTGATGATATCATTGCAGGTCTATCTATGTCTATAAAGTGATCATTATATCTGGTCCATTCGCACTTTGATGGCATCCTCTATCCCTTGCAAGTACTTTAGCCGCACTGCAGCAGTCTTGGCTTCCTTCCAGTCCTCCCTTGCCACCAATTCTTCTATAGCTCTCGTGACCTCTAATATTTTGACTAGATAGCAAACCAAGGTCATCATTCGGATCAAACAGTAGGTAAAATATACACGCGCCATCGTTTTCATCCCGCAAAGCATGCAGTCGGTCAGCATTCCCAGATTGGACATTGTCAATCTCTTCTCTGGCCTCCATGACCTCACTGATTAGCTCCATATCATCCAGTTGATCGACCTCTCCCGTTTCTACGCCGTTGCACCCCAAGATATATTCTATTCGAGGCAGGGGAGACGAAAGGGTCTTGTATGCCGCATTGACCGCGTTTGATATGTCAAGCGCCGCGTCTTTCTGGGACTTGAGAATGAAGTCAGACAATCACTTTACGTGCAAGAAATGTTATGCGTTACTTCGCTCTTGGTTACCCACGCGTCCGGGTGACATATTCTTTGGGCCTCGAGGAAGCGGCGTTTGAGAAGGGCACCGTCCACAACAAAGGGATTGGGGGCGTAAGGCAGGCCAAGCAAGTCGTGGTATGTTATTGAATCGTGTAGTCTGGCTATGTAGTCGCAGTTGGGACAGACAGGCAATGCCGTAGGCAGCTTAGCTCCACACGAGGGACATGTCCTTGTTAATGAAGTGACTACTGCATGTCTTGTAGAGCCCGAGGATGCTGGCTGGGAATAAGCACGTAAACGTGATCCTAATGGTCCCCGTGGTAGTTGAACAGACAGAGGGACAGTTCGTGAAACAGCGAGCTTGGATAGATTTGTGAACCGGAGGCGTGAGTTCATGACAGCGGGAATGAAAGACTTGGAATTTCCTTTTTGGAACTGCCGATCATAGTCCTTTCAACTCCACCCCCAATGTCCTTCCCGTGATGATCCCCGAACAACAACCTTCCTTGCTTCACTACGACTCCAATATTTATAGGCATTGCAGGTTGTCCAGAAACATTATCTTAGCTTGTCGCATCTCCAAGAATGCCCCCAAGTGGCGAACCTGAAGATGTCGAAGGTAGTACCACCCCTACAGGTACTGGGCCAGAACCCCCACCACATATGCAGGCAGACGACCCATCAACTGTCGAAGCTGCACGACGTCGTTTAACAAAGGGCTCTCGTTTCCCCTTGTTTTCTTCTCTTCCAAATCTTCGGTCAAGGTACAAGGCATCCAAAGACAAACTTAGGGAGCGTTCCGAGAGCATCGAGAGGCACAGTCGCTCCACAGGGGATTTGCCACACCCAGTCGAAGATACGCATACCATAGTTCTCGATTATGACCACCTTCCCGACTTGCCGCATGATAAGGACGTGTACCGCTGGGCCATCGTGTACGAGAACCAGAGGGGGTGCGTACTCCTATCTCCTCAACATACGCGCAACTCACTAGTTTCTAGCATCACAATATTCTCAACACCCTACTATTCCCGTCTCTCTCTCCTACCGACAGACCCTCTCCCTTTCACGATACCCTCCAGAAACAAAAACCGCGCAAACCAGCCCAACATCTCCCTCGCCAACTACCCCCTCCCAGACGGCACCTGGCGCTGGGTCTCCAAAGCCTGGATGATCGACATGCGCACAGATCTTGGAGAAGTCCAACACGATGGCTTTGAGTACAACTGGGTCTTCCGCGAGAAACATTGGCATGCGGAGATTGGGAAACTCAGTACTAGCGCGTGGGTGAGAAGGAGGCGGTGGGTGAGGCTCATGATGCGGCCTGCGAGGCGCAGACATGGGTTGGAAGGGAGCAGTGAGGGGAGCAGTGCCAGCGGGAGCTCACAGGGTGGTAGTCGCCTGTCGATGGCCACTTCAACGAGTATCATATCGCTCGTGCACCCAGGTTCGGAGATCGCATTGGACGGGTTGGGGCATGAGGCGTCGCAGGTGTGGGAGGGCAATGAACAGGATTGGCAGCGCGTTCGGCGGCTGTTGAGGCACCTTGGGCGAGATGGACGAAAGCTCGAACTCTGGCGGTTATGGCTTGTGCCGTACGCAAACGAGCGTCTGTCTGGTCCCAAAGGCAAGGCCAAACAGTGGAGTGCAGACTCTGCACCTTTACCCTCAGAGATAGCTCGCGAGAATGGTCGCCCAGATGGCATGCTGGAGGGAAATCCTCCCCCTCTCGTGCACCTTGCGACCATGCTCAAAGATCATGTACGTTTACCCGATGAATCCTGCGATTATTCTTGTTAACCCCTGTGTCCTTTAGGGAGATGCCATTCTTCGATCATTCGTATTTCCCGACTCACGTGCGCAGTTTATCGAACTCGTAAAACGCGCTGGCCTTGCCAAAGACGCGGACAATGGCCTCGGACAGACATTTTCTGCACCGGAGGTCGATTTCTGGAGCTATTCCAGTGGATTAGACAAGCTTTTGGATGAAGAAGACCAAAAAGAAAAGCTTGTTTCGGAACACAACCAAAACGAGCCCGACGCTGTCGAAGGACCACCTGATGGAAAGGACGCAACGGAACCCCATGCAAAAGACTTTGCTGCAGAAGAATTTTCCCCTCACACGGAGAACGATAGCGCAACGGTCATGGACTTGGAAGGAAAGCGATGACCACTGTAAATTTTTATCAGGACTCCATGCACACAGCATCCCTTGCATATTTCTTACCTACACTGTATATTCTTCACATATTACCTTTTTTTCTTGGGACGGTCCTCGATGTTATCGTGTTGATACCGCACGTTCGCAGAATACATGCTTGTACCATAACTTACCATATTCACGCGGTCGTCAACAATCACATGGAATCGTTCACGCTGTAACTTCTTCATCTGTTTTTAATTCATGAGGACCATAAGTACCACCTGAAACTGATGTTCACATCCAGCTAGCTGATGGCGCATTCATCAGCACCATCCTCGTCTTCTCTCCCTCCCAAAAATCCAAAGTCGCAGACATGGAGAGAAACTGCCGCCATAATCACCGAGAACGTATCCGATGACCCAAGTCACCCCGTCCAGATTGCTCTACGCACATATACCCTCAGTCTCTCGCTCTCGCTTGGTCCTACGCTCATTCCGCTCCTACTTGCCCTCATAAACCGTCCGCAAAGTTTGAAGGCAAGACTAAGGGTCCTTAAACGTGTGTTGAAGAGAGAGTTGGGTCCGACTGGGTTTGCATCCGCAATCACAGTTGCCATCGCAGGCGGAGCGGGTCTACAACGACTATGGGAAATCCTAGAGTGTCGGGAGGGGAGCCCTCAATTAGAAGACAAGCTGTCCCCGCCACCTGCTCGTGACTGGACACAGCGCCTCAAGGCTCTCGCACGCACTATAAACTCAAAGCTCACGCAGTATCAGAAAGCCTTTCTGGCAAATGTGGTCACATCCACGCTCGCGATTATTCTTCTGCAATGGAGGGGGCGGAGACGAGCCGGGAGAATCTCCCCTACGACTGATCTCAGCCTGTTGTTCCTCGTTCGTGCCCTGGACGCGTCGGTGCAATCACTCCTATACCAAAAGGGCCAGCAAGTTCCCAATGGAAAGGCATCGACAATCCCACCGCATCTGATGATATATGGGCCTTCCGGAGAGCCAATCTCCTTACCAAACAGCATATCATCACTCAACGAAACCTCCGAAGACCTGGCCAAAGAGTGGCAGAAGAAGATTGCGACGCGATTGGATGCACTCGTGTTTTGGGCGTGTAGCGCAAGGTCTGTGGAAGTGTCCTTCTTCCGAGGGTGCTCCATGTTTTGTACTTACGCCTCGCTCTTACACTTCTTAAAACTCTAAGGATCATGTGGTGTTTTTTCTATCAACCGCAGAGGTATATCATCCTCTGTGTTTCTTTATAAACTTGTCTGAGTGATTCGTGCCAGACTACCGCCTTCCTACGTGAAATGGTATGGTTACCTTTGTGATTCCGGAGATCGACCTCACGATATCTCGTGTCATGCTTTCGTCTTTGCAGGATCAACTCCCTTGCTAATGCAGATAGGCGACTACTAGACGTCTTGCGTGCTCTACGAGAAGGAAAATGGTCGTACATCCACGGATCTCCCACCCAACGAAACCTAGTTTGCACATTGTCTGAGAAGCTCGGGCACCCACCGTCCTGGGGCGACCCGGTGCTTCTACCATCACATGGCGGTCCCGTCGCCGACGCAGCATGGAAAACGCTAGGAGTGCATGGAAGGAATGGGATTGGTGGATTACCTTGTGAGTTGGTGCATGGTGGGGTTGCTGCAAGACTTGGCCTCAAGAACAGCTGTATTGCCAATGCTGCTGTCAGAGCTGCCTACGCATTCGTCGAGGCTCTTGCTATCTATCTTCCAGTAAGTCCTCATGTCCTTCTGTGATAAACAATCGAAGCAATCCAGAGGCTAACGCATCGTTCCTCATCCTCCCAGGTCCACTTCCTCCCACTTCTACTTGCAAAACCCAGCTCCGTCCTCCGCCTCCACCGCGCCCTTCCCCCGCTCCTGTCAGCGTTGCGCAGCGCCGCATTCCTGTCAACATTCCTATCCTCTTGCTGGTTCTCAATCTGCTTCACCCGGACGCTCGTTCTGGGGCGGCTCTTCCCTAGTGTCTCGCATGATATTTGGGATGGCCCTTATGGATGTGCATTTGCTGGCTCGCTGGCATGCGGGGCAAGTATATGGATCGAGAATGCGAGGAGGAGAGGAGAGATGGCGCTTTATGTGTTGCCTAAGGCGTTGAGGGCTTCTATACCTGAAACCTGGTTGAGGAGCGGACATCCCGCAGTCAAAATTGCCGAGCGGTGGGTCTTCTTTTGTCTGCTGCCTCGTGTGCTTTTCGTGATCTGACTATGCTGTAGCATAATCTTTGTGCTTTCATTGGCGTCACTGCTCACATTCGGCCTCCATCAGCCAGAATCGCTGAGAGGGCTCTCGAGGTGGACGCTGGCGTTCGTGATGAAAGGACCTAACGCTGGGTTCTGGAAAAAGCGCAAGAGGGAAATTACTACGTGCCCTCCGACGCCCGTGGATCCTTCAATGCTCCCACCTGCTAGCCCGTCGACTCCTACTAACAATGACCCAGATGCGTAGATTTGGTAGACGAGGAACGCGCTTTATTGTACGGACGCTATCTACCCACTATTTGATACGTGTGCATTCTTTTCACCCACTCCAGAGGTGTAACGCGTGATCGTAGAAGGAACAACTCGCAATCAATGTCTCACTCCCACTGCCCCCCTGATCAAAGGACCAGTCAACGCCATACGCTAGCGACGTGTGTTCATCGAACCGCTTCGCGATCTCGTAGGTTGCATCGCCGGTCAACAATGATGACTCTGTGGGGTTGCTTGCAGTTGAAGGACCAAAGCGGACGACCTTGAAGCCATCGTGCATGCACGCGACGAGAAGATCGTGCTTGCGTTCTGGAGAAGGATGCCATTTGACCCGCCAGGCGCCGCCGCCGACATCTACGTCTAACAAGACCTTACGATGATTTCGTGCATCAAAGAGGCGAACTTTGTTATCGTAGCTATCCCACAGCGTTTTGGTTTGCGAGGTTTCATGTAAAGGAAGGAGACCTACCTCCCGACAGCGAGGAGATGTTCGATGTGTGGATGGCTTTGGATGGTGGTTACCCCTGCGTCGAACCTGGTTGATGATCATGTTCAGCTTCCCGGCCAGGGAATGACTTCGAAGCTCAGTTCCATACCGCTTGTAAACGAAGGTAGGCTGGTGGAAGTCTTGTCGTTCATCCCAACCTTTCATTGTCAAGTCATCCCCGCCTGATCTTTAGAGCATCAGGATTTCTGGTTTAACCTGAGAGGGTGAATACAATACCTGAATAAATCACAGATGGGTTCCAGTAATTCCAAGCAGCGATCCACGGCTCATAGTCGTGCGCATGCCAGTTTTTAGTAACTGTAAGCTCGCCCTGAGAGGACGGTTTGAGAAGGGAAAGATTCCCATTCGAGAGGGATACAATTAGGGACCCAAGATCACTTGAAACACGAGTGTTAACACAGTGCCTCTCCAAGTAAGACATCTGCGCATACGTTGTTGGGCACCGACGATTCGACCAGTCCAAGCACAAGCACAAAACATCATCGGATGCACAGGATATGTTCTGTAATAGTTCCAGCTTCAGCTATTGCCGCGATTGTCAGAAATTGATGGTCCAATCTCGAACAAGGACGGACATTCTCTGGTTCCCATTCATGCAGTGTTATGTTCCCTTCAGAGTCGGCGATCCCCAAAACTGCAGTACTCGACGGTGATCTGTGGCACCTAATAATATCAGGAATGGTTCGAAGCGCGTTCTCAGAAATGTAGTCACCACTTCTGATCCAGAATTGCGGGCAAGTCGATCTCTTGGATTTGCGAGCTGATCTCTCGTCCCGGTAAGTTGGCAGTGATACGACGCGGACAGGTACTCACAGCGACCTAGGTTCCTCGGAGGACACCTCAAATACTAGACACTTGCCCCGCCGCACCTGCTTAGCTTTCGGAACCTCCACGCCGGTGTCATCGACGTCGTCACCTGCGTTTTCTGCAGAGGTAGTTTCGGACTCAGGCTGCTCGAGTTTGTACGTTCCGCATACAAAGATGTTATGTGAGCCTTCGTGAGGACAAAATTCGATTGAATCCGCAGGCCACACAGTGTCGAACATCTCTGCGGTACGACAGCGACGCGTTGGTCACCGTAGCTTTGCCGTAGCCTAGTGTGACTAGTACAGGCTGGTACAGAGAACCTCAGATAACCTGCACAGTACTGTACATACACGTGGGCAAGCGGACGATGCTTCCAAAAGCGGAAATGAATTACCGCATGGCTGTGATATGACGTCCTGCTCACAAGTTCCGTCATGTTCTGGACGAGCGAAGAATGGCCGGGAACCAACATACGAGTTGGAGAAATATCATCCACTTGCTCGACTTGCGCGACGAGCTGATAAAAGCCTTTCTGTACTCTGGCTAAGAATCATAGACACTTTCATCTTGATCTTTGATGACTATGAACCTTGACAATTTCACAGACAAGACTCAGCAGTCAATTGCGGCTGCCATCCAACTCGCAAAGGACTACTCGAATGCTCAAGGTAAGTAGTATTACGATGCTATCAGTCAAGTGATGAGTCTTGACTTCTCCTTTAGTGCACCCTGCACACCTGGCATCTGTGCTCCTCACTGAGGGTACCGCAGACGGAGCCATTCCAGGAGGGCTCCAGGGAGGCTCAAACGCAAACTCTCTATTCACCTCCGTCATCCAAAGAGCGGGTGGTGACCCGGTATGTCTTATGATTTTTCTTTGATTTGCACTCCGTCCTGATCCATTCTTTACAGACTCTCGTGAAGCGCGGTCTCCAGAAACTCATCGTCCGACTCCCTTCACAAACACCAGCGCCTGATGATGTCACTATCAGTGCAGGTGCCGCTAAAGTCCTGCGCGAAGCACAGGAGCAACAGAAAACTATGCACGATTCTTATATTGCTCAGGACCATCTCCTGCTCGCGCTCATCAAGGATTCTTCGATCACCCCTGTACTTAAGGAAGCGGGGCTTACAGAGGCTGCGCTGAAGACGGCAATACAACAGATTCGAGGAAATCGACGCGTCGAGAGCAGAAACGCAGAGGCAGGATTCGATGCCCTGCAAAAATACGCCATCGACTTGACTGCACTGGCAGAAGAGGGGAAAATCGATCCTGTAATTGGAAGGGATAATGAGATACGGAGGGCCATTCGGATTCTCTGCAGAAGGTATGGTATTCCCACTGAACTATCAGCTGAATGCAAATTAACCCTTCGCAAACAGGACAAAGAACAACCCAGTCCTCATCGGTGAACCCGGTGTTGGCAAGACCTCTATCGCCGAGGGTCTCGCTCAACGCATCGTCAACCGTGACGTCCCTGCATCTCTCATCGGACGTCTCTTCTCTCTGGATATGGGAGCTCTCATGGCTGGCGCCAAGTACAAAGGAGAATATGAAGAGCGCATCAAGAGCGTCCTCAACGAAGTCGAGAAAGCCTCCGAGGACGGCACCCCCGTCATCCTTTTCATCGACGAGCTACACCTCATCATGGCAGGACGCGGTTCAGAAGGGGGAGGAATGGACGCTGCCAACCTCTTCAAGCCCCTTCTAGCAAGAGGAAAACTGCGCTGCATCGGTGCTACGACGCTCGCGGAGTATAGGAAGTACATCGAAACCGACGCGGCGCTCGAACGGAGATTCGCGCAGGTGCTCGTAAATGAGCCCAGTGTCCCCGAGACTATCAGCATCTTGCGGGGTATAAGGGAGAAGTACGAGGTGCACCACGGAGTAAGGATCCTCGACGGAGCGTTGATATCCGCGGCAACCTTGGCGCATCGCTATCTGACATCTAGGCGATTACCTGATGCTGCTATTGACCTCGTTGACGAAGCTTGTGCGAGGTAAGTTTTGTAATTTCATCTCCCATCGAGCCGGTACGAATTAACATTTAATCTCAGCGTTCGAGTCACTCGCGAGACTGCGCCAGAAGCTATAGACAAATTGCAACGTCGCAGGCTCGAGATCGAGGTCGAGATCCACGCTCTTGAGCGGGAGAAGGACCAGGCGAGCAAGGAACGCCTCGCTATTGCCCGGAAGGCGATAGCAGACGTCGACGACCAGCTACAGCCGCTTAAAGCCGCATACGATGCTGAGAAGAAGCGGGGAGACGAAATCAATAACGTCCGCAAGAGGATTGATGAGCTCAAAGCCAAGGCTGACGACGCCGAGCGAAGGTAAGCTCCATCATTGCATTGCTTTTCATTATGACAGCAGTGTAGAATACTTACTCAACGGCTTCCAGATACGATCTCGAAACTGCTTCGGATCTTCGTTACTATGCTCTCCCTGAATTACAAAACCGACTTCTGCAGCTTCAGGCCAAGAAGGAGGAGGAAGATGCCAATAACAATGGAGTATCTGCTGATACCGTCGCTCCAGAACAAATCGCCGAAATAGTAGGGCGTTGGACGTCTATTCCCGTTACGAGACTCATGTCAACGGAGAAAGAGAAGCTGCTTCGGATGGAACGTATTCTCGCGGATTCCGTCGTTGGTCAGCCCGAGGCCGTGAAAGCGGTAGCAAACGCCATTAGGTTATCACGCAGTGGGCTGGGGAACGCTCAGAGGCCAATCGCCAGTTTCCTAATGGCAGGTCCTTCGGGTACTGGTAAAACGTTATTGAGTAAGACGGTGAGTCTCACAATGTTTGTGTCGGAACTCCCCGTTGACTGATACCCCTGTTAGCTCGCAAGCCTGCTCTTTGACTCCCCTGATGCAATGATCCGGATCGATGGGTCAGAATATTCTGAAAAGCACTCTATCGCTCGTCTCATCGGCGCACCCCCCGGCTACGTAGGCTACGACGCTGGTGGCCAACTCACCGAATACGTCCGTCGGAAACCTTACTGCATCGTTCTAATCGACGAAATAGAGAAAGCGTCCCGAGAATTCGTCACACTCTTCCTGCAAGTCCTCGATGACGGACGCCTTACTGATGGCCAGGGTCGTGTTGTTGATTTCCGCAACACTGTCATCATCATGACCTCCAATCTGGGCGCCGCATTCCTGAACGATATGGGCCAGGGTCCCGTGAATACCCAGACGAGACAATTGGTGATGAGCACTATTCAGGGCCACTTCCCGCCCGAGTTCATTAACCGCATTGACGAAATCATCATCTTCGTAAGTCTGATTTCCAAAGTTGTTTTTCTTTTGTATTTTTCTGGTCTAACCGATCTCTTCTTATAGCGCACCCTGTCCAGGAATAACGTGCTCAAAATTGTCGATCTTCGGCTTAAGGAAGTCCAAGACCGACTCCTGGACCGAAAGATTGTACTCGACATTGACAGCGAGTCGAGACAGTACCTCGTGTCTATTGGTTATTCGTCCACGTACGGCGCTCGTCCTCTGAACCGCGCCATCCAAAGCGAGCTACTAAACCCACTATCCGTAATGCTGCTTTCGGATCGCGTACGTGACGGGGAGACGGTTCAAGTCAGGTTCGACGGGCCACGGAACAAGCTCGTTATTGTACCAAATCACGAAGGGAATGGGGAGGTAGATGGGATGGATGTTGACTGGGATGAGGACGAGATTGAGATCGAAGAAATGGACTAGGAAATGTAAAACGCATGAAGGAAATATCTGCCTACCAATGTATCATAGGAAACTCGCATCTATACTGTATAGTAACCTCCTCATTACTAACAATGTAAATCACAATGTTCTGATCCTGTATGGCTGTGACCACATGCACACCTCGTTGAGACTGCGAACGGGGGAAAAACATCAGAAAAAGGAGAGTTTCCTTATGCAATCAAAATTCACACAGCGTCGAAGACCACTTCCTAAGTTCGCCATCGACCACGACGATGTCCGCAACAATGCTCAACCGTCGACTCGTAGCAAGAATCTCTCAGCTCAAAACGCTGAGCAGAGCCTCTTCTTCTTCCACAAAGGCTCCCTCGTCGACCCCCGTCCCAGCTTCCGAGTCTAGTCTCGCAGCTCAATCGCCCAACTACCCGACGACATGGTCAACGAACCAGCAGCCTCGTCCAGTCGCCCGCTCCGGTCCTCGCTTTGAGCAGACCTTCATGGAGCTCCAACCCAACCCGCTCAGCGCGATGGAGCTCATAGCCAACGAGCCCATAAGAGTTGTTCACGGCCGCAAGGCAGTCTGTGATGGCGGTGAGTGCACCTACTGTCACCCGACTTTCGGCAGTCTTCTGACGGACTGCTCGGTTCACCAGGAGGAGGCCCCCTTGGTCACCCCAAGATCTTCATCAACTTGGTGCGCACTGACTCTCTTACGAACGATTTACAGCGTGCTGACTTCATAAAAGGATCAACCCGGTCCTCGACCATGCGGGTACGTGCCTTGATGGTACTTCTTATCTTCCTTGAACTTACATTTGAGTTGAATGAACACCTCATTTCAGTTACTGGTAAGCTTCAGTTCTGAACGTTTGCATTGCGTTGCCCCTTACGCCGATTTCATAGTGGTCTCCGCTTCGAGCAAGCCCCACATCACGGACATGAACACTAGAGCAAGGTTTCGGGGTGCTAGATCGTTGATCCTTACTTGTATAGATTCTCCAATATCACTCACTTATCTTTGCCGTCAATCGAACCTTGCGAAGGATCAAACGAGACCTGCGTGTTTCTAATGCCGTTTGTTGCATATATGAGGGTAAAAGTACAACTCGGCGCTCTACAACGCCCAACCAGACTAAGTATGCTACTAGAATGAGGGTAAGTACGGTAAGTAGGGCAAGCTAAACGCCAGGAGGTAATACTATGAATCACAGAAAAGAAGAGAAAAGCGCACACAAAAAACATGTCGAATATCGCCCGTTGTAGACCTCCTGGGGTTCGCTCATAGGTGTCAGTGAAGTTTGGAGAGGGGCGGTAGTGTGGTAGAGATGCTCGTGGGTAAGGGGCAGGAAGAGCAGGAAGAGTGTAGCAATGAACGGTGGGGGTTGTAGCTTTTGTCCATTGGACTATTGTGATATATAAGAAATGAATGTTCCTAACCTGACAAGCGTCGGAAACCGAGGAGAGGATAAATAGAACCAAAAGGAGAGTGGGTGGACCAAAAGACGTCAGTCCTCTTCTGGCGAGTTGAAAGACATGGGCGACAATGGAGGGTACTCCATCTCTGCAACAGCCTCGAGGTGCGAAAAGGGTGGGAGAGAATGTGGGGGTGGGAGATGGTCACTCGGCGACGTTGGAAGTGGGGTCTAAAACGGGGATCAATTGTCAGCGCTGAAGAATGGAGATGAACATCCCTGACATACCACTTTGAATATGGGATTTATAGCGGCGTGAGGGTCGATCCCTGGACTAGGCGGATGACCGTACAGCTGACCATTGCATTCATATGACTTGTGAGAGGAAGACGGGTAGTTGATGATAGGAGGGACCATGTAGGAAGAATGTTGAGGGCTGGCGGATTCATGAGAGTTGTGGGTGTGCATCCATGAATTGGGCGAAGGGGAGAGAGAAAGAAGATTGATCGGTGGCGGTGAGGAGGTTCCCGAGACGGACGAAGTAGTATCGACAGATGCGCGGATATTAAACTCATTGAACTGATGATCGAGCGATATCGAATTCGATGATCGTGCAGAGGTGGGGAAGTCATCAAAGGATGTCGTGCCCGTGCGCAATGAGGATGCTGAGGTCATACGGTTGATGCCATACAGCGTTGGTCGACGAACACGTGCAGGCCCTGGATCGCTGTCCACTGTAGCAAACGAGATGGCTGACATCCGTCCCGTGCTGTGGATATCCGACGATGACATGGAATGGTCGTCGTCAAAGTCTCTCCGTCGGACTTTCGTTAAGCGCTCGTCTCGAGGTACCCACCGATCACTCGGCGCCAAGCTTCCATCTGACGGTTTGAGATAACGCCCAGAAGCAGCATTCAGCGTGGGCGAAGAGACCATCCCGCTGCTTGCGTTTTGCCGTATGGGACCGGAAGCAGAAAGCTTGCCCTTGTCCAGATCGTCGTAGTTTGGTCGTGAGTTGACACTCAGTAGACTGCCCGAATGTGCCCACTTCCACTCCAGCTCGTTCCGTGCACTGCTTTGGATGAGCATTTGGTTGCGCTTCTGCATGACAGCACGTGCTTGTTCTCGATGTGCCCGCTCGGCCATCGCACGACGTTGTTTCTCTGCTTCGCGCTGTAACCGTTCGGCCTCCTTCTTGATCGCCTTTGCATCCTTGCGAGCATTGGCCGGTGAGACGTCGCTCACCGAAGGACTGTCCGAGTTCGTCGACTGTGTGCGCTTGAGTGATGGCGTCGAACCTGACCCGGGTACCTCATCAACAGGCGGCAACGACTGCTGATGAACCTTCTCTCCATGCCCACCAAACATACTGAGACCCCACTTGGAGTTCTTCTTCCAGGGTCCAAGAGACCCGAGCTTGCTGAGTTTGCTGCTCGGCGCTTGGGTCGTGTCCTGCGCCTGACCGGGCATATGCTCCGGCTCGGTACGAGACGGTATGGGGGAAGGCTGGAAATCCATCGCGTGGTAACCTTCTGGAGGAGCCTCGACTTGTGGAGATGACACCTCCATCTGGTCCGAGTCCGTACGCGCATGATTCGAAGCCCAAACCGACGATGCCCCGCCTTGCGTACGCACTTCCTCGAAAATATCCGAGGAAATCGGAGGATGAGGATGCGCATATACGCGATAATCGTTTGTGTATTCTGAGGTTTTGTGAGAGGCTGGAGTGTGTGTGGCAGATGTGACGATGGAGGGCACGAATGGGGTACGGTGGGATGATGCAGCATCCGGGATGTGCGATGGGTGGAGACTTGGAGGATGGTATGGTGATTTCGGAAGGGAATGGTGGGAATGCGAGGGTGGCACGCTACGCGGTGACGCGGAGGGTGTGAGAAAGGGCGCACCGTTGGTATGCACCTTGGATGGTGTTGTGGGTAACGTCTGTACATGCAACGCAGGTGGCATGGGAGGCGTGTTGTTCGGCAATGCCTCGATGAGGTATGGATGTTCCAAACATTGCCGGCTCGTGAGGCGTGCATCTGGCTCATACTTGAGCAAGTCTGATATGCACTCAATGAGCTTCCGTGGAACGCTGCGGTCAAAATAAGAGAAAATGTCTCTCGGTTGACCCTGCAAGAAAGGCGTGAGCATATCGTCGCAGCATGAATCACAGGGATGTGAATGACCTTGGGAAAGGCAAAGTTAAACTGCTTCGCCATTTTGAGTCCCCTGCTCCACTTCCCGCCTCCGAGTGACCGCCCACGAGCGTCAGTACCGTAGTCCACAGGGTCACCAAGCACCTCGCATATCCGATGTATTTGGTCAATCTGCCCTGAGCCAGGAAACAACGGTCGTAGGTTGACCAATTCAGCCATGATCGTGCCAAACGCCCACATATCCACGGGGTTAGAGTAATCTCTGCTGAGTAGCAGGACCTCGGGTGCTCGGTACCACCTAGTAGACACGTACTCCGTGTAAGGCGGAGCGCTGAGCGTCTCCCTTGCAAGACCAAAATCGGCCAATTTAATGATCGCAACCACGTCCTTTTCGGTCAGTGCGTTTGGTGGTGCCACTGGGTTGAGTGATCGGTACTCGAAAAGCCCCGTGGTGGTAACGAGAACGTTCTCTGGCTTCATGTCCCGATGAAAATACCCAGAAGAGTGAATATGATGAAGTCCAGAGACGATCTGTTTGAAGATGGAAGCGACAAGGCCGCCTGCGAGTGGGCGGCCTTTTCGAGCCTTTATGAGGTGATATAGGTTACCCTCCATGCTCTCGAAAACGAAATATAGCTCCTTGGAATCTGGAAGGAGAAAGAAATCATAGAGTGGTATGATGCAGGGGTGGAATGGTATTGCACGGAGTGACTGTATGCGTGTAAAGTTCAGTGGGTGAAGTCGGGCGAAAAATGAGGATGACCGACTTCTAGTTCTTTCAGCCTCTTGCACTCGTCCCAGCCGCCCTCCCACTTCTTTTTCATCCTCTTGACGGCAACCAGCCGCTTTCCAGCCCATTCTGGGCGCGCGCCGCCACCACACTGCATGGGGGAGAGAGGTGTATTGGGCGGTAGCGTCCCATGCCAATCACACAGCAGCACTGTTCCGAACGAACCGTCTCCCAATGTTTTAATTGGTGTATACGAGCGGTGAGAGCCTGGACACGACAAGTGAGATTGGGCGAAAAGAAAAGTGGTAAGAAGTGGGGAGGACATACTTGAGTGTGCATCACCGACGAGGAGTTTTCCGTTCTGGATCGATACGGAAGGGATACCGACGACATTGATGGTCTCCTTCGGCTGTTGGGAGGCCTGAGACTTTGACTGGGATGGTGGTGGTGGTGGTGATGGTGGTGGTGGTGGTGGATGGGAGTGTTGGGTACCATTTGCGACGTATTGAGGGGGATGACCGTTGGGAACGCCATTTGGAATATTATGGTTTTGTGAGGTGTAGTTGTTGGCGGCGCTCTGGTTGGCATGATTCGAAGATGTGAACATGATACGCAGAGCATTGCCTTGTGATGGGATGTTTGAGATGGCGAGGGGGGGGTTAACGAGAGGCCGGAAGAGTAGGAGAGCTGATCTGAAGCTAAGAAAACATACGAAAAAGAGAATAAACTTATTGTTAATTGAACAGCAAGGAAATGCTGTTTGTTAAACGGAGGGGATGGCTGAACTTGATGGTGTTGAACTGACAGCTGGAAAGAGGCAAGGCAGGCAAACACTCTCAGTCGGATAGTCGGAAAAGAAGCGTCGAAGTGGTAGACTCCTTACAAGGCCTAGTAGGGAATGTCTACCCAATGCTGTGCTAACCGACCCAGCCGAGCTAATTTCCTCAAGATCGCCAACAAGATTCGAACGTGATTTCTCTATCATTTCTCTATTTCGGATCCAAGTAAAACCACTAGTAGATAGTACGACACAGTGTTCTTTGGCGTGACATTATATCCTCTCTCCGCCGTTGACCCTCTGCGAGGATTGAGCCGAACGTCGCCCAACAGCGCCCAACCTCACTTCTCAGCTTGACCTCCCTTGGTTCCGCAAGTTGAAAAAAGTTCCCCATCCCACGGCGTTGAAATTGTCATCGAAATGACGGATGCTGTCTAACTGCTCTTCTCTTTGATCTATTCGCACATTTTTATCCGAATCAGTTCACTCGAACGAATCAGCTCGCCCGGGTCATGCATCTCCCCAAGAATTTTTCCCTTTCCAATCCGCTCTCTCCGCATTCGGTCCCGGCGCTCAGTCTACCGCTCTGTTACAGCCTTGCATCGCAACATCATCCCGTCTCGGTCAGTCCAGGCCTGCCTACTCCTAGCTGCCATCCTACCTCCTGCCTTATCTTTATGTCCACATCATGTCCAAACCCTGTTGCTGTCGTTATCCCACTTCCAATCTCGATCGTGTCAGAAATACCATGGCACCAGACGGAGCGAACCAGACGGCAACGGTGGATTACAAAGAAAACTCTTTGTCTCAGGATCTTGCCAGCTCTCCCATCATATCTTACTCGTGTCATGCTTGTCTCTGCGCTTCTCTTCTCCCAAGTACGCACTCTCACCTCCTGCTCCGCATTTCCGAAGCTATCCCATTCGGTCTTCATCTCGATTCGTATCTTCTCCATTCCCAGGCGCGTGGCTCTCGGCGTTTCACGAATACCTCATCCCGCAACGCACCACTTCTTCATGGTAGGCCGGTACATACTCAACCTTATTACAACCTTGCGCGACTGCGTTGCTCTTCTCGTCTTTCATTCCTCTCACACGTTTCCACTCATGCGGGACGCCTTTACGATATCCGAAGCCTGTCAACATTTAACGTCATAATTGTAGCAACGCAGGTTAATTTAATCATACTTTGCGTCGACTTTGGGTCACCGGGGCTCGCTTGCTCTCGCACGCTCATCAGCTTGTCATCCTCGCATCTCGCCATCACCATTTGCCTGATCCTCATTTCATTCCCCAGCCGTCTTTGATTGTCGTTGCTTATCTCACTCATCTCTACCGACTTGAGACTCCTCTATTATTGCTGTAAACAAACTGGATGAACTATAATCAAGAATGCATGTCCAGAGTGTGCCGGATAGCACCCATTTTACAATCTGACATTTAATCGCTTTTCTTTCTTCCTTCCATCTAGTAGGGAACTTCGTGGAAGAGCTTCGACACGCTCTCTCCGTAATGGCTTCGCCTGATTACCTCCCCGAGCACAGGCCCTATATCAACTACTTCAATTTTCTTGCACTTGGCCTGGTTTTCCTGCTGTGGTAACGTATTCGTTACGATGAGCTTCTCGAGCGCGCTCTCTTGGATATTCTGGAGAGCATTGCCACTCAATATCCCGTGCGTCACGATGGCGTAAACTTTGATCACGCCCGCCTCAGCGAGATGGTGTGCTGCCAAGCACAAAGTTCCGCAGGTATCGGCCATATCATCGACGAGGATTGCCACTTTATCCTTGACGTGACCGACGAGGACCATTCGGGAAACGGCATTAGCCTTTTTGCGCTCTTTGTGGAACAGAGCAAAATCGACGCCCAGTCGATCAGCGATTGATGTTGCCCTGTTCAAGCGTTATAAGTCTGGGATCGTTTGCTTCGTCCGTACAAACCGACCTCTTGGCGCCGCCGGCATCGGGGGAAACAATCACAACGTTTTGTAGATCGAAATGGGTGCGGATATAAAGGATCGACGAGGGCTCGGCGAAAAGCTGAAGTGAGGGCACGTGTGAGGTCTAGATGCACATTTTTGGATCACAGCACTTACACTGCACACGACCAAAAAGGGAACGAACGTGAGTGACCTCTTACACAATGATCAAGCGCGCTGGACTTACTTGTCCACCGGGACGTCGAAGAATCCTTGTATTTGCGAGGCATGAAGATCCATAGTCTAAAACGACATCACATGTGAGACCGCCGTTTCATCGGGTGATTGTGGAAGAAGGAAGGAGCGGAACGGCAAGTTGTCAGAGCCATATGTAATATATATGGCTCTTCTGATCCTGATAGAACAGGAGGGCATGAAATCATACTCACGATAATATGATCACAGCCCGACTTCTGTATCATGTTTGCGACAAGCTTTGCAGTAATGGGAGCGCGGCTCTTGTCTTTCTTGTCCTGCCGAGCATACGGGAATAGAGGCAAGACAGCAGTTATTCGTTTCGCGCTCGCAATCTTGCAGGCGTGTATCATAATGCAGAGCTCCATGAGGGCTGTGTTGACCGCCCCGCAGCCAGTGTTGATGATATAGACGTCCATCTCGCGGACGCTCTCAGCGATGCGTACATTAGTCTCGCCAATGCCGCTCTTGGTCACTTCAGCTTTAGCAAGAGATAGACCAAGGCTAGAGAGCGATAAAGATACGTGAACAGCGCGCGCGCGAGTTCATGCGAATTTACCGTCGAGCAATGATCTCGGCCAGCTCTGGATGGCTGGTACCTTTGAGATATCCCAAAGTATTATCAGTCAAAACCTCTTTGAGGCTCATCAAGAGAGGTGACCCACCAGTGAAAATTTTGACTCCGCTTCCGTTCAACATCTTGTTAACTTACAAAAAGAGAGAAATCCATGAACTTGACGAAACAAAAGGAAAGAGAAAGGAGAAGAGAAAATGATCACAAGCGGTGTGGTGCATCAGCCACAGCTGTACGCACGTGGCGAAAAAATCAGATGTGTTGCGCCACCGAAAGTTGCAGCAAGTCACATCTCGTCACGGTGCCGTGACGAGATGTGACTTCCTTTTTTGAGGAAGGTTTCCGTGCCTGGATGGTTGGTGCAGAGCTGACTAAGCTTTCCTGTCTGAGTCATTGAAGATGGACTTTCGAGTGGATTCAACTGCGGCTGGTGGAACCTGGATCATTTCTGTTCTTTTCAGAAACGTCGATGGAAGAAACGTAGGAATCAGAAGTATCGGAAGGCGTCGGCGGATATTGAAGTACCGCGACGCACCGCCTTCACTGACAACGACCCCCACCCTTCCTGCTGAGTTTTCTCGCCGACCACTCGTTCCGCGTGTTCGGGATGCTCCTCCGCGTTAGCGACGCCAGATTCGGTGCTTTGGTGTCAGCATATTCTGTCGGAGGACGCTATCGGTGATACCGTCATCGGTAAAGCCACTTGAAGCCAGGGGCCGACACATGTACTTAAGGAGCCGCGCTGAAATGGCGCTCCACTAGTATACCTTCTATTGATTTTTTATTTTCCCCTTCGTGCTCCTGGGTAAGCCGCCCAATCTCCTTCCTGCATGAAGCTTTCTATCCTTCTTTCCATCCTCTCCTCCGGAAGCCTTGTCTTCTCGGCCTCATCTCCGGCCTCGAAACACTCTCTCTGCCGTTGTCTAGCAGGGGACTCATGTTTCCCTAATACTTCGGCTTTCTCAAAGCTCCAGACCCAGGTATCTCAGCCGCTCGTTCATCCCGTCCCTCCTGCAGCGGTCTGCTACCCGGGTGCCCTCGCTGGAAATTGCACTGCGGTACTATCCAACTGGGGTGATGGTAATTGGCGTGCAAACCAAGTGGGCGCATCTGAGTCCCAGAACTTCGAGTCTTACGTGTTCAGCAATGGCACGATCAGCGCATGCTACAAGGAGACATCACTGGGTATTCCTTGCGGCCAGGGAAGTGTTCCCGTCATCGGTGTCGATGCTCGCAGTGCCAGCGATGTTCAAGCTGCCGTTGAATTTGCGGTGAAATATAATCTCAAGTTGGTCGTCAAGAACACTGGGTGGGTCGTCTTCTTTACAGCGCATCAATGAGTGGGGGACTGACTGTTTGGGATAGTCATGATTATTTCGGCCGTAGCTCTGGCCGTGGTTCATTCGTCGTCTGGACTCACAACATGAAGGATATCGAATATCATGCTACTTTTGTACCCCAAGGTGCTGAGCATAGGGCGCCTTCTTCAACCGGTAAAGTGTTCTCGCCACAATTTATTACGTCCCGCTAATTTATTATACACCAGCCCTTACCATCGGAGCTGGAGTGCAATGGCACGAGGCCTACGATGCAGTCAACGCTCAGAACCAGACCATGGTTGGTGGCGCCTCAGTCGGCGGCTCGGTCGGCGCTGCCGGTGGCTGGCTTATGGGTGGTGGACACAGCGCACTCAGTCCCTTCCACGGTCTCGGTAAGGCAGCTTTGGATGTCCCAAGGATCAGCGTTAACTCGAACTCGTACAGGTGTTGATAACGTCCTCGAAATGACTGTCGTCATCGCATCAGGGGAACTTCTGACTGTGAACGAATACCAGCACACAGATCTTTTCTGGGCCCTGCGTGGCGGTGGAGGCGGCACGTTCGGTATCGTTACCTCCGTCACATACCGCACCTACCCCAACTTTGGTCTCATCGCTGGATACTTCGTCGCAAGCGCTAACAATTCCGATGTCATGCGCAAGGTCTTCACCGAATACGTCCGCATTCACCCCAAACTTTCTGATGATGGCTGGTCAGGATACGGCAGTCTCAACAACAACAGCATGACCGTCTTCTACATCATGCCCAATAAGACTTGGGACCAGGCACAGGCCTCCATTAACCCCTTCTTCATCTGGGCTGACGCGCTGCAGTCTGAGGGATTAACGATCTCTTCCAATGCCACCTACCCCTTCCCAAGCTTCTACTCCTGGTATGGCGCAACCTTTGCTTTGGGCGAGCAGAATGGTATCAACATCCAAACTGGCTCTCGTCTTCTCCCCCGCGAGTCTTTCGAGAAGGACTACAAGAGACTCGCTGATGTGATGTTTGACATGGGCAGTTTGTCTTTGAAGTACGTCATGTTGTCGATCTCCATCGCTGGTTATCTTGACATATTTTTGCACAGCTTTGTGGGTGGAGGCCAATTGGCGAAGATAAATCCCGATTCCGTCGCAGTTAACCCTGCGTGGCGCAAGACCCTCGTCCACATTACCTTTGGAGTTGTCTGGCCCGATGGTGCCTCGGTTGACGTGATCAACAAGTCGATCGAGGTGCTCAAGGGCAAGACTGCGAGCATCCGTGATATTACGCCTACATCTGGCGCGTATTTCAACGAGGCAAGTTCATTCCGCGCATTCTCCATTTGCCGAGCTAATCGATATGTATTGCAGGCATCCCTATACGAGACCAACCCTCAGTATACCTTCTTTGGGGATCATTACCCCGCTCTCAAGCTCATCAAATTGAAATACGATCCTTTCTCCCTTTTCGTCGTCCAGGAGGGCGTCGGTTCCGAGGAATGGAACAGTGATCTCACTTGCCGCCGCTATTAGATACCTGTGCCTTTTCCTTCTCGTACATACTTACCCCTTGGAGGACTGCATCAACCTGTCTCTCGTGTCACTCCTTTCCCAGTTCAACAGAACTTCTTCCTAGTATACAAAGCAACTCTAATAGTCAGCAGTCAGAAATTCATTGGATTGTTGTCGGTTGCCGTCCTCCTACGTCCCACTTAATGCGCCTTTAGATCCCTCTTGAATATTCCAGTGAGACCATAAAGATAACCGGATTTGATTGGGATGGTCACATCGTAGCACAAATACAAACGTAACGAGGAAAACGGCGAGGGCGAGGAAGCACCCTGAGGGAGAGATATATAGGCAGGTTAGGATGAGCTGAGCGCTACAAAACTACAGAGTGGGTATTGCGACGACTTTGAGACCAACGAGACACCGATACTAGTACTGTAGGTTTGGGAGTTTGAATAGGCAGGCACGATATAGAGAGGGATCGAGGAGATGAGGGGAAAGGAGAAACAGGAAAATAACGATTATGGTACTGAAACAGTGATCTGAGGTTGTGAAGAATGTTCGGATACTTAATCGACCCAATGAGCAACTAAACCAGAGTATGTGTTAATAACCATTGAGAAAAGACACTGAGAAGTAAGATGATACAAGAAGGAGTCTGCTGTGCGAGCACAAAAAGTCGAGCAATATAACAAAGAGACTGCACCAATAATCGAGGCCAAGAGCAATCAAAATATATGCTTCAAGGTAGGTGACAGATATCAGGACGAAATCGAATCTAGCCAGCGTGGACTGAAACTCCGGTGGTAGAAGGCCCAAGGTGTGTAGAGGGTGCACGTGCCCCAGCGCCGCCAGTATTGAGTATAGACAGCAGCTGTGCGCTGCTCGATGGAACAGGTGGTCGGGAGAGTGGGGGTTGAGGTAAGATGGTCTGCATTGCAGCTGGGGCTGTGCCCTGTGCAAAAGGGGGAGGAACAGGGAGTGTACTGGGTGGCGGTACAGTGTGTTGGAAGGAACTAGGATGGGGATAGGAAGAGGGGAGCACGTTCGGCGGGGCCGAGGGGTTGAAGTGAGCAGGTTGGTAGCCAAAGGTAAAAGGTTGAGGAAAAGGAGCGTGGGGAGGTCCTACAGGGAGGCCTGTATGGGGCGGAGCTTGCGGACCAGCCAATAACGAGAGCAACTGGTTATGATGAACGGCATTGCGCCCAGGAGGACCGGTAGAATACGCGGAATCAAAGTGATTCAACTGGCTGGAGCGAGGTCTCACTTGGAAGGGATCCGCCATTGCAGCATGTTGGTAAGGGACATGCATGGGAGGTATGTATGGGCCTCGGGCGGGGTGTACAGAAGGCCCTGACATACCGAGCATAGAGTCATAGATAGGTCGGAAATCACCACGATTACCATAAGCGGCAGGCGGGGGTACGGAAGCAGAAGGACCGGGATGCCTTGCCGCAAAGCGGTCCGAGCCGCTGATGGGCGGCAGCTCACGAGCCATGAGAGTCGGGGTCATCTTTGAAGACTCATCTGCCACGGTTTCAAGAAGGGCCAACTGCTTCAACCTTTTGCCAGAGGTGGGGACTTCAGTTGGCCGGGAAAGGTATGGGGAGATGTCGGCAGTGCTAGAGCTCCGTCGGGAAGTCATTGTTTGTTTCCGTGTCTGAGAAGACGATGAAGATGCTGTAGAGATCGATGCTACTGAAAGCGTTGCAGAGGGTGGATCGACAGAAATTGGCTGTGAGGAAGGGGTTGCGGCAGGTTTACTGGACGGTACAAGATTCAAATGCTCCGGCTGTCTTGTGGCTTTGGGTAGGTCCTGGACGGGACGCTTGGCCTTGGTGGAACCTGGCGACTTTACTACTGAAGTGTCGGAAGCGTAACTGGGGACACGAGAGGACCAATCCGGCGTCCGCAAACGGTTAGATGGCGAACTAGGTTTGGGCAATTGAGTAACGTTGTCCACGACGGGAGGTGGCTTCGGATCAACCGTCTTAGCAGCTGACAAAGAAAGAGAGTTTAAGAGGCGGGCGAAATGCGGATCCATCGATTGGGCAAACACGACTTTTTCATCGTCGGATTCATGTGTTGCTACGGCGTGGACATTGTTAGCGGGCATTGCTTCGCTGTATTGCGGTGATGGTGTCTGCGGTTCGCCGGTATCGGCAGAAGATGAGCTTGATTCTTGTGCCCCCCTGTCTCCGCTAGTAAAGGGAACAGCCTTTCGACTCCTTGCTTCGAGCGCCCTGGGCTTCCTTGCAGTGATGAATGCCTTCAGTGCACTGTCGCACGTGATCAGAAGCGTTTGCGATAACGATCGAAGAGTACGCACGCGATAAAGGGCGAGATCAAGTAAAATTTACCAGGGGAAGCCCTGTTGCGCTTCCAAGTAGGCAAATCTGTCAGTTTGAACCATTCGATCCGCTACAAACCTGGTCAGCAAGCGAGGTATCAAAACAAGCGCATCTGCACGCACACTGATCTCCTTCCGTGTCCGAGTCTTAAACGGAAAGTCATCCGGCACTCCAGGAACAATGAACAGAGAGATCAACTGTTCCTTTATGGACATCTCTATCACATCCGCGGGGTTGATCTGTCCCGCCAGATTGTAACCTGTCTCTTCCAGCACCTGTCCGAGAAAATCAGGGCAATGGGTGTAATATGGCAACTATGACTCACTTCTCGGATGGCACATTCGTGGGGAGGCTCATGCTCATTTATCTTGCCCTTGGGAAAACCCCACCCGGAGGATGACTTCCAGCCCTTTACAAGGATGCACTTGCGAAGAGACATGAGGATCCAAATGAGATCACCCTGACACAAGGACGACCAACCTTTTCCCAGGTTTCGTTCAACATTATTGCACCACAAACCGGAACTCTAGTTTTGTATTGCATGAAGGTGTTGAATGCCTGTTCGTGATCATGGCTCCATTGATGTAGTAGAGGACAAGCATGGAAAAGCATCTCGGAAAACTTCTTCAGAGGCAAAGACGGAAATTTTGGGTTTTGCTCTCGAACAAAGTCTTCGTAGAACCAATGGCTATTGAAAGCGGGTAAGCCGATAGACCTCTGGGCAGGTGCCGCTGAGTGGCTTACGCTTGCTCCACTTGAAAGCATATCCGCTCTAGTGATGAGAGTTCTTCGTCGGGGAGGTTGAGAAGAAAGCGACTGTTTTCAGGTAAGAAAAAGAGCCTGAAAATGGTGGAAAGAACCGACCTTGAAAGATCCTCGAGGACGTCTTCATGTGTGGCATGTTTGTAGGTGAAGCGTTCTGCAGCATCTGCAGTTGGTGCAGGCTGCATTTCAGGAGAAGAAGATGAAGAAGAAGTCATTGTTTAAGAAAGAAAAGCAATAAGAAAAAGAGAAGGAGAGTCAGGATGCCAGAGTTTGTGACGATCGTTCTATGGACAACAAGAGCTTGCAGAGATGATAGACTTATGATAGAATTGTTCACCGTATGCCCGACAACCCGCACTGGGCCACGTAACAAACACGAACAATCAACTTGTCCACCACCAAGGTCACGTGGGTCACGTGTCTACCGCGATCACCATGTCCGCAGCAAATATTGACCACACCGGGGCCAGTTTACGATACAAAATAACTTCCTCCTGGTGGTTTCCATGAAGCCCGGTCCCTCCGATGGCCCAGCTCCTATCGAGGCTGTCCAGCTCAGTAGTTAAGAAAATTTACTGGGCAGAGCAGCGCCATTGAGAACCCGCCCTTGCTGTTCGCACAGCCAAAGGACCTGGACCAGTTCACTTAATGCTGCCGTCTCTCAAGGTAGACCGAGCGAGAGACGATCTCGCCTGGACCAGAGTCGAGGAGACTCAAAAGAGACTTCTTTATCCTATGCTCAGAAACATCCAAAAACATTGTATAGCAACCGCAACTATGAGGTGCTTATGTTCAGAAATAGCCCCCTTACGCGGTGTGAGTCCGCAACATATAAGTCAGTAAAGCCTCAGCTTGCAATGTTAGCGTCCTTCCTTGCTAATGTGCCCAGGTCAGATGTTATAAGCGCTACACTGCTACTTACAACTTCAAGTCAATTGCAATGTGAGAGGTCTCCGACTCAGCGAGTACTGGGTGTGTTTAAGAATTTACGTGCCCTGGTGACTCCACGCAAACTTTTGGCATCGTTGTGCTCCGTAAATATGCCCGCCCCCAGAAACCCAAGGCGTGAGGTTTCTGCAAACGAGTTCGTGCTTGAACAAGCTTGGACAACGAAAGTGACTTTGCCAAGTGTCACGTCCATGGGAAAGGGGTGCTGACGTCAAAGTCTGAGGGTCTGTATATGAGACATTGGGGGGTAAGATCAGCGGGCAGCCACCTCAACATCACATCTTCGCCATGGACGTCCACATCCACCCTATCTCCTCCCCCGGCTCAGCAATGAATGCCGTGTCCGTCATGCAAGCCTCACAGCTCAACAATCAAGCGCTTCAGCTTAGCGATCAAGGGAACTTGACTGGGGCAGAGGAGCTTCATCTCCAAGCTCTCCAGGCCAAACTCGCCGCCCTCGGCGAGAACAATCCTACCACCGCTCTAACCAGAAATGCGCTTGGAGAACTCTATCTGAGAATGGGGAGGTTGGATGACGCAGAGGATCAGCTCAGGCGCGCTGTAGCTGTCCGCACAACCAGGGGAACCGTTTTCGATGCCGCCGTCTCTGTCGAAAACCTCGGTCGCCTGCACGAGGCTAGGGGTAATCTTCCTGAAGCCAGGCAGGCTCGTTTATCTTATGATCGTAACAACATGGTGTACGGCAATTACAATGTAGCAACAGGCCTCTATCATAACCTTTCTGTTATAATTGTGCTAATCCCGAAATCACAGTGCCCAGGGCAAACGTTTAGGTTGGATCAGCTTTCGAACTGTTCCGCTTGCAAAGTAAGTACAGAACTCTCGAGGTCATGATGCACATTTGCTGAGAAGGATGAACCAGGCAGTGTTTTATTGTAGCGTGGTCTGCCAGGTCTGTGTCGGCATTTCGCCCCTATTCAATGACTCCCAAGTGAAGTATATCGACTGACGTCTTTCACAGAAAAGGGATTGGAGGGAACGTCACAAGAGGTTCTGCGTGAAGGGGCAGGGGCGGGCTACGTAGATATAGTCATCGCAGGAGATCGATGGAAAAGCTCAAAGAACCAATGATACTAGATGGCTATAATGTACACAGATAAATACAGTCCAGTGATGCAATTCAAGATGCTCGTGCTTGTTGGAAACCCATCCGTCGCTCGTACTCGCGAACCTCCTCGACAGTGAGCCTATCCGTTCCGGACCAGTTCGCAGAACTAGTCCGAGCCCTGAACCGACTCTGCCTAGTTCGGAACATCTCTTCCATTCTCAAGGGTCTGATGGCGCCGAAGATATCATCAGGGTTGACTGTGCTCTGGATCTGCAGTGCCTGACGGAGTTCTGGAGACTGCGCCCAGTCGGGTGGATCAAACGTCCGGACCCGATCCTCGTCTTCCGAGTCCGAGTACTCGCTGTTGATGTCCGGCAACTCGATGGACTCGCTTGGGACTTCGGGCGTCTGTTGCTTTGCGGCTTGCATTTGTGCTTTAGCCCGAGCCGCCATTTGAGTCTGTACCATGGTAGACGGTAACTTGTCTCCCATGTCGTCGTCTTGGGGCTTCGCTTTCGCTTTGCCCTTCAGGGAGGAAGAAACCACCTTGAAAGGTTTAGCTTCCGGTACCGTCGGCTTAGCGGTAGATGAACCCGATGGAATGTTCTGTGTGGCATTGTAGGCAGCGGAAGATACGAGAGCGGCTGTGTTGGCTTTGACAGATTTCGGTGCGGTGGCAGTCTTCGTGGCAGGTGTAGCCAAGCTTGACTTCACCAGCTTTGAAGGCAGCATGACATCCTTCTTGTCTTTGGAGGGTGGCTTCTTCGTCTCGGCCTTCTTCTCCGCCTCCGGTGCGATCTTGCGATTCTTGGTGGCGTCCTCCTCCGTCTTCTTGGTAACGGTAGTGGGAGCCCTGAGAGACCGCTTGTCTGTATTCTCCTCCCTTTCCCGCTTCCGACGTTCCCCTTCCTCTTTGATCTTCTTCTCTTCTTCCTGAACGCGTGTCTTCTCCTCGCCAGCTTTCCTCGCCAGCGCAGCCTGTCGTCTAGCTTCCATCTCCTTGAGACGTTGCGCCTTCTTGTCTGCCTCCTCTTGTTGCTATTGATATCCAGATCAGAACAACCACCTTCGCACGAATCATCGTAGCAACCAACCTTCTTGGCAGCAGCGGCGGCGAGTTGTAAGCTCTTAACCTCCGGCTTCGCTTTCTTTCCTGTACCCAGCATACTGTTAACCAGCTTTGTTGCTTGACTGAAGAAGCCAGCTTGTGATTGCTGCGATGAAGAGGCAGTGGACGCCATCGACATCTGGCTGTTACTTCTCGTAATGGGGGCAGGTTTCTGTGGAATCAAAGTAAAGTTAGTCCGGAAAGGTAAAGACATGTTGTTGGATAAGACCTTACCTCTACGAGATTAACGGTGGACACCCCAGCCTTGGCAACATCCTCCAGATCACTGGTCTCCATAACCGATCCTTCCTCAGCGTCCGAGATCTCAATCGCTTCCTGCTCTTGCTCAGCCTTCTCTTCGTCCTCGCCCCCATCTACATCTGTGTCCAGCGTCCTGGGCACAGCGGCAGCAGACTGCTGCAAAGTCTTCTTCTCACCCGTGAGACTCCTCGTCGGGCCCTGGCTCTCAGTAGGCAGCGAACTCCACGTGTCCTCCTTATCTACATTGTTGAAATCGAAGGGTGTCCAGCCTTGCTCGGCAGCAGCCAGCTTCTCCTCGAGAGGCCAGCTATCATCGTCGTCATCAAGCGCGGTGAGTTTTGTGTCGCGGGGCTGTGAGTCGATGGTATATTCAGTGTCTTGGGTTGAGGGCATCCACGCGGGTACTTCGTCATGTTGATCGAAGACGTCGGAGAAAAGGCTGGCTTGTGAGGATTGAGCAGAGGCTTGCGATTTGCCCTGGATTGGGGCACGCAAGCCTGATGGTGGAGAGGTAAGTCGAGCAGGGACCCCAAGCGACATCGGAGCCGGCAGCGCAAACTTGCTTGTTGGGAGATTGAAAGAGAACTCCTTTGGTTTTTCGGTACCCGCAGAGGGCTGTTTGGTAGGGGGCATGAATACAGGTGGAGGCGGCGGCTTGTTGAAGACGGGACCTGTGGGCTTGACGAAGCTCGCATTGCGTTGCGAAGGGGGCGAATTAGGTGGTGTGGTTGAGATGCTCTCGTTCCCCCGGTCTGCTTGAGGTGGCTGGATAGTCTTCGGCGCAAACTTGGATACCATGGACTTTTCATTGTCCGACACTAGATCGGAAAGACTGAGTCGACGTTCAATGTCATTGGCTTTACTGGAGGAGACGGAACGACGGTCATCTTCTGACTGAGTAGGCGGCGCAGAAAGTTCGCGTGCGGGCGGAACAGCAGGCTCGGGATCGCTAACTTCGCCATTCACTTTATTCCTTTCAGCCACTCTTGCCTCAGCTGCAGCGCGAGCCTCTGCCAGTGCAGCGGCCGCGGCAGCACCACCGAGCGATTTGCCCATGCTCTTTCCAGCGCGTGCTCCCAGGCCTTCGACGGTGCGCTTGAACTGGCCGATGAAGCCCTCCTCGCCGTCATTCAGAGGCACGAGCTGTTCATCAACATCCATGGCATGAGTTTGTATGGGGCGAGGTGGCACCACAGTAGGAGCAGCTGGTTCGGCCTTTGCAGCGAGGATTTCGCGCTCGACGGTCTTCTCCTTCTCCTTGGAGATCAACGGCGCAACGTCTGCCCCAGTTGATTTGGCAGCCTTAGACTTCCGCTGCCCTCCACTCTTGTCAGAACTGTGAGGAAGTGTGCCAAGCATCTCTCCGCTCTTGCGTTTCATAGCAGTCGACACGCGGGGCAGAGTCATAGCACTGGAACCTGCTGCAGTGGGCAAACTACCGAGGGTGCTCGAACGAGTGGTGGTACCTTCCATGGCCTTAGCCTCTCGGGCCTTCATAAGCCATGAGGTCCGCTTGCCGAGGGGAGCAGGAGCAGGAGCGGGAGTCGTAGATGGAAGGGGAGCACCAACAGTCGCCTCTTGAGGTACCCGCATGGATTTTCGCAAGGGTGATGGCGCAGGGAGAGTCGGGAATCCCGAGATGCTGCTCTTATGAGCGAGCGTCCTCGGAGGGGAGTCGTTCAGTGGTACAGACATCGTCGTCAAGGCCGGAGCGGAGTTAGATACAGGGATGACTGGAAGCGGAGCAGTGAGAGCATCTCGGTCATGGCTCACTGGAGAGCTGGCAATAGGCTTAGAGGGTAATGGCTGAGTGTGATTGCCTGTACGAGATTGCGTGGTTTGCGCCTGTTCAGGGGAGTCGAGGGGGATAGAGTGGAAAATATTGACAGATGATGAAGTCGTTACCATATCTGCATCCGGCATAATCTCGTCCTCCGGTTCGTGGTCGGAATGGGGGGCGTCTGTAAATTCATCGCGTTCGTCCTTGTCAGTTTCCTCGGTGGGAATCTCTTCTTCGTGCGTTTCATGCAGCGACTCCGGCTCACTGACTGGTCCGTCGTGGTGAGAAGCAACTGGCGACGAGGGCTGAATGTAGGTGCGGCTCCGTTCTGGCGATTCGTCACCTTCCGCGATGATCGACAGCTCATTACCACGTTCAGGGACTGGGAAGGGTGAGAGTACTTCGGGTTGTATCTCCATGAAATGGTGGGATGGCTCAGGCTGGGGCTCAGGTGAAGGCTGCCGAGCAGGTTGAACAGTGGCAGGCGGCTCTGGCTCAACTGAGATGGTGATTTCTGGGACGTGAGCGATTTTTACGGACTTGGATCGCTCGTGCTTCTTTGATGTTGCACCTGTCGATTTCGTGGGAGCGTGATCTATCAGAGACACAGACAGCGGAGCTTTCGAGGGACCCGAAGTGTCCTGAGTTGCCTTTTCCCTGGCCTGAAGCAAAGCCTTGTGAAAGCTGTTGACAGGGACGCTCTCCTCGGTAGTGGTATTGTCGTCCTGTTCAACGAGAGGTGAGAGAATCCCACAGGCGTCTGAGAGCAACATACATCAAGTGAGAGCGATATGATATTTTGCGCTTTGGCAGCAGCTGCGGTGGCAGCTCTCGTTCTACGAGGAGCGTTCTTCTTCCGACCCGGTGTTTTCACCAGTTCAATGATTGGACTGTATGACGATAAGGTTAACTCAATTTTATAAGAGCGAGACTCACCCTTGTTTTGGTCCGGCAAGGATGTTTTCGAGATAATCATCCAAAAAGATGAAAGCATGTGTCTGGACCTGGTCCTCGAACAACTGACGGCAAGGATCGTTAGCCATGGATGCTCGTATTGAGGACATCCAGGCCTGTATTCCGCCCTCTTTCTCCGCCATACTTGCCGCTATTTCTTCGTCGTCTTGGTCGGGATAAGTCTTGCGGGTTGTTGCCTCCGTAGTAGAGAGCGAAATCTCGACGAACCGAAAGCTTCTGGTGGTGCGCTGATGGGCCAAATAAAGTCCAACAAAGCAGGACGCGCTCGTCACGTGATCGCTGCTCTCTAAGTGCACTCCCACCTCTACACCTCCCCCTGGCTGCGGTGCAAGTTTAATATTATGGTGCCCTTCACTTAGTCACCACTACTTTTGTGCAGACGCCAATCGGGGGTCCGAGTCACTGTAACCCTAACCCTAACCCTAAATAGCCCATATATAGCTTACTTCTAACCCTAAATTTCCCAATATAGATATGCCCCTACCCCTAATCACTGCCTTTAGGCAAGTATGTGACTGACAATTAGGGTAAATTTCTGAGTTTCACGTCAAAACTGATGTGATTTCTACCTGTTTTGAGCTCATCTATGCCCCTTGTTCAGCCATAAATAGGGGTTTACTCCCATTTTGAGTAGGTGCGCCAATTTGGGCCTCCCAGTTTTTTTTTACTCCACCAGATTTGAATATTTCACAAATTCCTCTTGGGGTTTTGTTCCTTGAGCAAAAATAAGCATTTCTACAAGAGGAATAAAAAAATGGACAAAATCTCGAGGTGGAAATTTACTTGCACAAAAGTAGCGGTGACTAAGTGAAGGGCACCATAGGATACGACTAGGACACGCTTATGTAGGCGTGCCTCAGCAACATTCATGAGGACAGAAACTTAACGGCCAGCGACTAGCAAACACAACGGACATGTCACGACCGGAACCGGAACGTTCTTCATCTGATCTTTCCTTTACCTCAAGTTCTGCTAGTAGTTTTGACTCCACAAGCACACTCCATCACCGGGATACATGGAATGCATCCGCAAGCGATGCGGATGTCCATGGAACACAGGCCTTGAGCAGCTCGGACAGTGGCGAACTAGTAGACGTGCCTTTGGCTGTAGATAGTACCCAGGAATTGTCTGAAGCACAGCTCCGACAACTGTATGATGAAGAGGAGGTTGAGAGATTCATGTATCTCTTTTCTGCCGTGCGTATCCTGCAGCAGCTCATATTTCGTTGACCTGAGCTCTCTGTAGTATGTGACAGAAGTGAGACTTCCTGGCGCATCCGCCAGCACGGACAGTTTACAAGCTACACTGTCAGCTGATACACTCAGTTCAGGCGTGCCCATGGGTAGCGGGCGTTCGTCCCCGATGGCTCCGCCTCCTCTCCCTCGGCGTTCCACTGATCGTTCACTATCGGAACGCATTGCATATGTGAGCATCTTTGAGCTCCAGGCTGGCTCTTTGTGCTAAATCGGCAACAGAAATATGTTCTGCCATACCTGCCAGCGGCTGCGCACACCACTCCGCCGTTTAGCATTAAACGTTTAAGACTGACGAGTCAGCGTCTCTATTTGGCCACAGTTCCCCCATACCAAGCATTCCTCTTGGATCTCGCACATCTGGCCCTCTGGAAGGACCAGCAACGGAGCACCATATACTGCATAGTAAGCTCTCACTCCAGGTACTTCACTTGTGTCTCACTGAAGAGATTTTAGATCTTTTGGTTCTTGTGGTTTCATGACCTACTGCTCCCCGCCCTCATGTTCCGTATTTTATGGTGTCTTCTCCGACGCCGTCTCCTGCCTTACCCCACTCTCAAAGAGTTGCATGAGCGGCGCCAGGACACGGCACGTGCGCGTCAGTTTGGTGAAGAAGTCCAGGAAAGACTTTCTGCTGCCACACTCGGCCCAAGGGAGATGTGGCGGCTTTTCAAGTTTTACAAAGCAAGTACGAAAGACCGGGCGAAAGCGCTGGCGAAGGGGGCGAGCAAATCCCCTGAGCAGGAGAATACCAGCCCCGCGTCGAAATCTGCAGGCGCAAAAGAAAGCGAGAACGAGCCTACAGCACTTGACAGTGGAGATAGTCAAGAGGAACAGGACCTGAAGCGGGACTTGCTGAGACTGTTGAACGAACTGGCCGATCTTCATGAAAGAGTGAAAAAGTAAGCATCTTGCACCTTTGCGTCGGTATTTAGGTGAAATTGACGACATTTTCAGTATTTTCACTTGGCGCCGACCGGCTGTCTCACGTCGATATGCTGCTGTAAGTTCCCATTGATCCAAAATCTTACTGCTCACTTACATACTCTCCAGTTCTTAACAATCCTTTCCTTCGGTGTTCTCATCCTCCCGGCTCATTACATCGCCAAATTGCTGTACATGTCTGGAGGGGTTGTATTCTGGCACGTCGTACCTGTCATCGCGGCACTTCCAAAGGCAGATCGGGCGCGGTAAGTAATGCTAACTTGTCTTGATACCACTATTTTAACTCCCTTCTCCAGTTTACCACCTGCATTCGGAGATGCTTCCACAGATGCCGATTACGCCATGGACCTGATTACAAAGCGCATAGCAGCTGGACAGGACGTTGGGGTGACTGCGAGTAGAACTGGCCACTCCCATAGAGGCTCAAATGCTTCTACAACCACAGTCAATCTCACAGGGACATCTTTTGACACTGGTACAAATCGCGAAGAACAGTCCACCAACAGCGACGGTATAAACTGGAAGAAATGGGGTGCACGAGTAGCTCATGGCAAATCATTGATAGATGACGGTAGACATTTACTGTCTGGTCGCGTATGTGTCCTTCTTACTTTAGCTCGCGGGATATGGCTTAGCTGTTTTGCAGAAGTCACAAGAACAAACTATGCCGACGGAGGGGATTGCACCTCGTGGTCCGGCCGCTACTGAACAGACCCACAGTATGCTGCTATTTATTCTTTGTCACAATTGTTGCTTGACCAGCCGTGATCAGCGTTCCCGGCACAATACACTTCCGTTCCAGGCTTGATCACGCTAACCTCAACCACTCTCTATTTCACCTCACTCACCAGTACACGCGCAAAGCTCGTCATTCCCTGTAGCCAATTACGTGGAGTCAAGAAATCCGGCCTCGTCAAAGGTATCTCAGTAACATGGGTTCCAACAGATCCTGGAGATAGTAGGGAAAGAGAAGAGAAGTTTCACTGGGTTGGGAACCGCGACGAGCTATTTGCGAGGCTTCTTGGGCCTGATGGCGGACGCTGGATGCGCGTATGAGTGAACGATCAGAGCTTTGCATCGATGTATTGCAATTGATTTTTGGATGGATGTCCACATGAGTATGTATATGTTAGCTTCGCGCTTGGTTCTCTGATGAACTTCTTTGGAGACGGTTATGGATTCATTGGGGTTCGGACAATTCCGCATGCAAGGAGGCCTTCCGCGACGCGTCGGCGCGTCTTTTAAGTCTCTCCTCGCGTTTCATCATCTGCTTGTAACTCCCACCGAGGAGTACTGTCGTAACTTCCCTACTCCAGGCTCTCATTATCCAGGTCTCTGTAGGTCCTCTTATTTCGTACTATTAGTAGCTCATGTTGTTGACTTTATGTCCCCCTGTCCCAGACACACGATGTTTTTCTCTCCTGACTTGCTCTCCAAGCGAGACAGCGGATTCGGGCTCCTATGGTACTTGCTGACATCGCACCGCGACGCCCCCCCCCCGCAATGAATTGACAGATGTATGCGCAGGCTAGCTGCCACGCTTGGCTCTAAATCCACTTTCAAGAAGTTGCCTAAACGTTCTGTGATGACTGCTGATATCTCCCAACTGTGCGAGCTCATCGCTTCGCCTGCTGAACCTCTCGCGCTACGCCTGTCAAGTAACTTGATGGTCGGAGCTGCCCGGTGAGCAAGCTTCGAAGCTTCCCAATATCATAAGCTGACGAAAAGTCATTCTGCGATACGCAGTGTTTATAAAGGTACTAGTCATTTCGTCTGCATCAGAAGCAGCTAACAGTTTGGCAGTCAAACAAGAGATTTTCATGTCGGATGTGACGACATGCTTTAACTCTCTGAAAAAAGTAGTACAAGAGTTTCGGTCAATGACCACCTCAGAAGCCCAACTTCAGATGGCGCAACCGAGCGTGAAGTAAGTAGACTTGGTATTGTCATTACATGCAGCACATATATCCTATTCAGGCCCTCCGTGGTCACTCTACGCGCTGACCCCAACGCCGCCTTCTCATTGGACTTTGACAATATGGTTGCAGTAAGTGTCGCTTCTGTTTTTACGGCGCGATTACTTGAAGATAACGTTCTCTCCAGGACTGGGATGAATACCTGAACCTCGGGGGTACGTTTCTAGTGTAGCATATACTCACTCAATCATCAATCTGCCCCGTCCAGGCAAAAAGAAGGATACCGAAGACGATTCAGATGACGACTACGACCCGAAGGCCAAAAGAGCCAAAGGTAAAGGTAAATCCTCAGCAATGCCACCCCCAAGCACAGAAGCCGTCCGCGGAAATGCGCATACACTCGATGAGAACCACGAGTTTTTCCTCGCAAACTCGTTTGACGCGTCGTTGGGAACAAGCGGCGCTGCGAACCCGTCGTCGTCGCAGGTGGGGGGCTTTGGGTTTGATGATACGTTTCATGGGGCGTTTGATGGGTTGGATATTGGGGAGGGGGTAGGAGATGATCTTCTTAGAGAACTGGGTGAAGAATGGGGAGCTGCGCCTGTCAAGGAAGGAGCGATTGAGTAGGCGCTCTAGTTCTATGCTCCTTGTTGTCTCTCACTGACATGCTCAAAGAAACGCCGCCCAGGCTGAAGAGCCTGCTAATTTTTATTTCGGCGATGGTGGGGGCATGGACTATGAGATGCAGGGATTCGATGGCGTTGGTGACGCCGCCCAGGATTTCGCAGGGCCTATCCCTGCTACCCCAGTTCACGACTTGCATCTTCAGCCAGGTGGGAGCGGTCTTGTTTTAGTTAGTTCATCTCTCACCATGTTGTAGTCGGACTTCCTCCGTCATCCTCCCTTACTGGAACTGTGCAGTCGCAGAAATCCGGTCTTAACCCTTCGAGCCCTCCTCAAGCTGAACCTGGGACACCACAAGCAAACGATGAACAGGTCGCCCAGGTCAACAACGCAAATCCTCCAAGGAAGACCAAGCGCACGAGGCTCCTTCTCGATGCCCGAACAGAGCTTACTGATGAAGAGCTGAAGGTAAGTGCCAGAAAGGCTTTATCATTGTTCTATAATGCTTATATGTTTTGAAGGCCGCGCGCGCGCACTACTTGGAAGAGCAAAACGCGATTCGGCGCGCTTTAAAACTCAAGAGGCTCGAAAGAGAGTATACTGGTTCGATCAATAATTTGCTTTGGGATGTACCAGGGAACGGTGAGTCCGTTTAACATGCTTCGGTATCTCTCAGCTGAAGTTCAATAGTGCAGGCAAAGGAACTGGTCGACTTTTGGGTCGACCATTTCAGGGCTCAGGTTGATGCTAGATCCGCTTCGTTCTCAGAACCTGAGGGTATGTCGGTGGGGACCGTGACACTCGCTCTTGAGATGCTGACCAGTTTGCGAAGATGAGTTACCTCTTCGCAAACGTCGAAAGATAAAGGCAGATGCACCAAAGTCGCATAAAGATGACAGCGACGGCTCCCCTCGGGCTGATGAACGGCTCGTTGACGATGTGCCTATTGCACCCAGAGGCGATGACGGTATGGATATCGACTTCAACTACGGCGGCGACGGTAGGTCACGCCTGACTGCCTGTAACTGACAGTGGCACTTACCTGATTAATGTTGTGTAGGAAATTGGGGTGGCGTTGATGATTACACTCCCGATGCTAAGAACCTGCGATCATCAGAGGTTACTTCATATCTTGACGGCAGTAGAGAATTCGTTGCTGACCTGTTATAGGAACCTGGTCAAGCACGTCGCGCTTCTCGCCCGCCATCCGCCTTCGGGGAGAACCTAGGAATTGACGTAGTCCAAGAATCGTTGAACTCCCAGAGGAGCGCTCTTTTCCCCTGGGATAACGCAGGCAACAGCTCCTCGGTATCTGGTCATGCTATTGGATTTCGGCTGCGCAGCAGCGATAGAATGACCGTCGATCATGCTGACGCAAAGCTTCGAGGAAGCTCCCTGAGCCGGAGGGGCAGCTCGTTGCCGAGCGCACACGGGAGCCTTCAAGCTGGTATCGGATCCCCGGCTGTGGTCCTGCGAGGGTCTCAACTCGACGACGACTTTGCTTTTGAGGGTACGAGATGAGAGTCTAGGCTCCTCGACGGAATCGTATTTGACGCGTCCCCCCCCCCAGTCCCCGGCGACAACTCCATGCTGGTGTCACAGCAGTCCGAAGCAAACCTTATGACGCTCGAGAAGAACTCTTTCAACTTCTTAGAGTCAGTCTATAGCCTTTCTCCAGGTTCGAGCCAGTTTTCTGACAGCTTCACAGGTACACTAGGATGCAATATAGGTCGCTATCCGGCACCTCACAGTATCTCGCGTTCGACGATATGGTCCCAAAGGCCACCAGTACGGCTCACGTTGCTGCTGCAGCAGTGTACCACTGTCTTGGTGCGTCCTCGATCATCCCATCATCTCCGAGTCCTTGTAACCCTAGCCGCGATTGTCTGATCTGTCTGTCTCATAACTTTCATTTCTCCTTCCACATCTCAGTTCTCGGAACCAAAGACCTCATTCAGCTGAATCAAGAAGAGCCATATGGACGGATCAACATTCGAATCAAGTAGGAAGCCGGAGAAAGCTTGTATTTGCAGGCACGACGCTCGGAACGTTGAAAGGGGCGGTTAAATGTAGACTTCCCAAACCCGTAACAATGTGCCCTCGTCAATTTGTTCGTGCCCTGGGTTCTGAACCTCCGGGTGTATGTTCGACTATCGTTCTATAGAAAATAGAATCCCGTCAAGGCTCGGGGTGCTCCGTTCGGTCGTGCTCGGCCGTGCAGCCGATGGATAATGTTATACCAGAAAAGAGATCTCGCGGTATAGGCTGCAGGACACAGGCGCGAATTACGTCGTGTCGCCTGTTGCAGAATTTTGTGATCAGACCACTTGACGACATCAGGCGGTATCAATGAAATCTGTCCAGAGTTCACGTTCCCTGGAACGTTAGACTTCTTGTCTGCGTGCCACCGATTGCTATATGTACTTGAGACCATTTGCTCTTGTCGGCCGCGTCAGTTTCATCTCCATTACTCGGCTCCACCAGCCCACCTCTCGTTGTCTTAAAAGCTTCAATCGGCCTCTCATCCAGTATCACGCCATGTCTTCTCCCGCTATCCAAGCTGCCCGTGCTGCACTCGCCAGCATCGATCTGAGCGGCTATGACGCAGAGCAGTCGCGTTTGATGGACGAGAGATGTATTCTCGTAGACGAACAAGATAATGCCATCGGAGCCATGGACAAGAAAACATGTGAGTGCTTCCACTCTCACTCACGTCTCCGATGCTCAGTCCGGCTTCTGACGATGGTGACTAAAAGGCCATCTTATGGAGAATATTAACAAAGGCCTCCTCCATCGCGCCTTCTCCGCCTTCGTCTTCCGTCCATCCGATGGCAAGCTCCTTCTCCAACAACGCGCCAGCGAAAAGATCACATTCCCTGATATGTGGACTAACACATGCTGTTCTCATCCTCTCGATGACTTTGAGGAAGAGAAGGTCGAGGAGCAGCAGCTTGGCGTGCGGGTTGCAGCATCAAGAAAGTTGCTGCATGAGCTTGGTATTCCGCAGGAACAGACACCTGTTGAGAAATTTCAGTACCTCACGAGGATACACTATCTCGCACCTTCGAATGGGATGTGGGGAGAACATGAAGGTGAGCGGTATTCTGTACGACGTAACGTACAGGTTCTGATCAGATACTTGATATAGTGGATTATATTTTGTTCATAACAGCGGACGTCACGGTTGAACCGAACACGAACGAGATTCGTGACCACAAGTGGGTGGATAAAGCCGAACTGCAGAGCATGTTCGAGGATGGATGTATGTCGTTCATCTACTTCTCTCGTCGGCCAAACTAACTCACGGTTGTATAGCTAATTCGTTTACGCCTTGGTTTAAACTCATCGCTCGTGATTTCCTGTTCGGATGGTGGGACGTGCTACTCAGCCGAAGGGGAGCAAATGGATTGGTTGATGCGAAGAGTGTAGCAGGTGTAGCAGATGGCTCAAAGGTTATCAAGATGGTCTGATCTATAGACGTACCTTCGTACGGTGCTCTATATTTTTGTTTTCACGATCCAGAAGGAATATGGAGGTTATACCTTGCCTAATCACGTCACTCAAACCCTTCTGTGGGCTGCCCCATTCGGTCGCTCCTCGAGAAACTGTCGTCCGTCGAGGGGAACGGTTTCTGACTGAAGATCGTTAACCCACTTGCACTTCCGTAGCTTGGAACGCCGAAGTATACGCCCGAAACCCCCTGAAACCCCTGACGGATACTTTAAGGTAAGTAAAACACCACGTTCAGTTCTTCACGAAGTCTTCGGACGGTGCAAGATGCCTTGCACAGGTACCATCCTTGGCTATATCCGAGGCTAGTTGTAGCTAGGAGTAATCAGATTACCGAACATAGCACCAAGGATGAGGGCAGTATTCTTGGTCAGGCGACGACCGAGCAAGCAAGGTATCCCAGTTCTTAATTCTTGAAGATTTTCCCCAACCTCCAATCGCCTCAAGATGGGCACAGTGAGGTACCCGCCCCGACATGGTAACGGACTTCTAAACAACCGGTCCCGTGGTTGCGAGCGGGTGCCTCAAAATGTGAGAGCGGTCGCCTGGATTTTTGCACAGCGGTATTTCCTCCCGCTCGTCTTCGACGTTTTGGTTCCGTCAAAGTCACAAGGAGGCCAGGAAATGCCGAATATTAAGCAAGTGGAACACGCATAGAAATGCTCTCGCGGGGGACAGGGAGCTCTCCCTCCCAGTAACCAGCCTGATGTTCTCAATGACCAATGGTTGTCTTGCAGCTATTTTTTGACCAGCCCATGAGAACGGCTGATGTCGAGGTGGAGTAGAAGATGGCATCGGGCTTGATGACCACGCGTGGTATTGCCTAATCAGGAGTACCGATCGCTTCGGCTGCAGATGTCAGTTTCAATGAAGCAATGCAGACCGGTCAAAGCCCAACAGGAAGACAACAAGCGCCACCTCAGCGGAATGGAATCACTACGGCTCAATTGCGGTTCTTTCTTTCTCTTTATCTCTTTTCGTAGTTCCTTACCCCCTGGAGGGCCTCATACCTTTTAATACCCCATCAATATCTTCTTATTTTCTCCTCGTCGCACAATGCGGCTTTGGAACCCTTCAGTCCGCTATACCCCGCTCCTCCCAGCTTCTCCAGATGCCCGCCATCCCGCCAAGCAGGCGCTCACCAACAGACGGTTTTGTTGCAACATCCTAATTATTTCAACAATTATTGCGACTATTTTAGTAGTAGGAGCACTGCGAATATTTGACCTCGAACTTTCCTTTGCTTCAACACCACCAGATGCGTCATCTTCGGAATTACCAGTCGAGGATAGTTCAATACCCTCGATACCACCAAACGACCCGGCTGTACAGCCCACCAAACCAGCCGACATCCCGTCGTCGATACCACCTGTAGCCCATGAACCAACGCTGGACTATGCAAAGGAGCATTTGTCTATGGACGAGATAAGAGCCATGGTATCGCAGACTAAAGGCTTCTACGCACGCGACTACAGTCTTGGACTGGGCTGGAATAACGCACGTCCTCATCTCATTATCCTCGCTTCCAATCTCAACGAACATATGTAGGTTCGATACATCATAGAAGCTTCCGTGTTGCAAGCCAGGCTACTCAACCGGACACTGGTTCTCCCCTCTTTCGTCTACGCTCGCACATGTGCATATGACATGTAAGTGCTCGCCTCATCTCGTTCTGACGGGTGCCTTAATGCGCTGCCAGTTCTGTGTGTGCAGACCAAGCCCACATGGTGAACAAGGGTGACGCCATCGGTTGGGGCGACTGGCGCGACCTCCCGATCGAGCAACAAATGGGCTGGCAAATACCAATCACCATGATGCTCAACATCACGCAGCTGAGAAGGTTCCAGCCGGTCGTTACCACTTCCGATTATCTCCAGTACGCCGGACTGCCAGTGACGTTGGAGACAAGCAGTGGATATTGGGATCGCAGCGGATACCACCAGTCACCGGATCCGTTCGGGATCTACGGCGATGCTTCTCCTACGAAACCAAGTCTTTTTGTCATCGAGAATGCTTGGTACGATCCGGAAGGCGTCATTCGCGTAGACGAATTGTCCGAGGGAATGAAGCAACGGGGTGGTTGGACGACAGGCAATGCGAGCGTCGTGCAATCCGGAAGCTGGCAGAGTCGCGAGAAGGGTAAAGCTCAGGTATTGCTGGAGAGCTTGCTACCGTCGGACAAGCATATTGTTGAGTGGGAGGAAGCACGAAGCGCCGTCAAAGAACTGGCTTCGCAGATGCCTCAGGCAATTAGTGGTAGCATGAAGAACCCGCCAGACTTTGACAACGACGACTTCGTCGAAGAAGTGTTGAACCTGAATGGTTGGGAAGTACTGCAAACCTTCCAGGGCGCGTGAGTGTTGAACCCTACCTGGAGCTTCTTGACGACTTCACTGACCCGTGTTCAAGTGGAGGGATGGACTTTGTCAAACACGTCACTCTGCCCATTAAGCAGGTGGCTTTGAGGACAAACATCCGCGGCTTCGTGGAGGACTATTCCCAGATCGACGCGGAGGTTGTCGTGCTTGCGGGTGAGACACACCTATACCGGAAGCCTGTATGTGTTGCTGTCTAAGGCATCAGTATACTGCCTCTAACACTCTACCCAGGGGCAAATGCGCTTTACCTCGCAGTCTGCACAACAACTCTTCCAGCGTCTGGTGCTACACCACGTTGTACCCCTCGATAAAGTGTACGATCTCGCAAGGAAGTTGGATCTCCGCATCTCCGCAATGAATAACGGACGGCAATGGATGTCCTCGCACGTCCGTCGAGGTGACTGTACGTACCACGCCCTTTCGTCGAAATCCCTCCCATTGACCTGGTGCCCATTACAGTCGTGAGTGCAGGATGGGCCTGGGGCAACTCGCATGAAGGTCACCTTGAACGAGTCAAGCAGCACCTTGAGGAGGGTCGGAAGTTACTCCAGCAAGAACGTCCCTATATCATGTACTCCATCCCCGACGTGACGCCCGACACCTCGCTTCCTCACCGAGAACCGCCTCAAGAGGGTGATCGGTAAGTCGTCCGCCCTCTTCTTATCTCGAATTGGTCCCTGACTTATGGGCTCTATAGATTCTTCATCGCGACCGACGAAAGCGACCCTGAGAAACTCCAGTACTTCTCCAACAACGGCGCCATCATGTTTCGCGAACTCATGACATTCGAGGATCGCCACGAGTTCGGATGGGGTATTCTATTCGCCGACATCATTGGTCTCGTGGAACAAGCCACCCTCGCACGCGCCTCGTACTTTTATGGGTCGGCGATGAGCTCGTTCACCGGGGGGGTTTTCAATATGAGGGCGGTGCTTGGGGCGGAGCAGATTACTGCCTTGGCTGATTGATGTCGATACAACCCTGGACCCAAAAGGGAAGATATCGAGAAAACGAAGACAGAGTCCTGCAGTACATGATCGACACATCCATCTATACCTTAGAATACCCCACGACACACTTTCTTGATATCTGTACACAGTAAACTAAATAATTGCATCTGGTCATGCAAGCAAGCACACAGCGCTTTTCTGCCTCCGAGATAGTGAATGAGAACAAACGACATTAACCCAAGGATTAACATATTGTAAACTGTCGTACAGATGTGATGCCTATCGTGAAGGTCATCCGGATAGCAAGTCGTGTTATCACGCCCGTCCGGACGCACTACGTGACTCGGATCTAGGACGTATTCTCGTTCCTCGGAACACCCAGAGCTCTTTCTTGCCTCCAAAGGAGAGAAGACCTGGTCGCGGGAGCGGCACGGTGGCTTCGAGCTTGTACCCCAGTACGTTGATTTCCTGCAATGCGTGAGAAGCGAAGATGTCCTTGTCCAGTTCGGGCGCTACGAAATGGGAAGGGGTGAGATGCACACGGTGGGTACATGCCAGCAAAAACGTACCTCCGAAAGCGTTACGTTTTAATTCGACGCTGTAGATTTCTTCTTCGCTGGCGCTTGACGCAGCAATCTTGTAGGGCCACGCACTGCGCAGACGAGGGCCAAGTTGCTCGCCAACGCGACGAGGAGGTCGTACAAGAGTCAACTTGTGACCTGAGCGTGACAAGTACGCGACGAAGAAATCAGAATCTTCATCCGAGGCAACGTCCCGAAACACAAGCTGTGGATACTGAAGTGCGCGTCAGATTAGAAAGCTCGAGTGAATTTGGAAGGTCGTACCGAATATCCTGTGTTTAATGAAGTCAAATATTGATATCCCTGTTTGGAAGGTCAAGTTCAGAACCCCTATATCCGCAGGGAAGCAAGATCGAACGAACGCGGCGGCATAAGCAGGTAAACAACTCTGAGATCATTCGTTGTACTCTGAAACTTTGTGAAACGATGACGCTGTACCGATAAGAGTATTCTCACATAATGGCATCGGACCCTGTCGCGCTCCAAGGGTTCCTCGAGAACGAGACACGCCATGAGTGCGAGGATGGCATTTGGCTGGATACCCCGTGGGGCCACATCGGCATGATATGTTCCTTGATCTCATCAAGAGTATCTTGGAACGCAACATTCCCCAGGCGAAGTTCATTTGTGCCATAAAACGAGACAAACATGTGGTCTGGGGATGACGGCATCCAGAAGTGGGAAAAGTCAGAGATGCGTGTATACGATCAATTGGGATGGACTCTCACCAGGTAAGTACGAGGGATTAGAATTAGTGCGTGAACGAGTCATTGGCGTCAATCTTTGACGCGCGCTGGAGCTCGTCCTTGTCCTCTCGAGTGGCACAGCGGAAACGGAATCTGATCGTTTCATGCCGTTCTTTTTCATTGCAGACCTGAGCGGGGGCTTTTCTGACATCGGCTTGGGTCTGGTGGTAGATGAGCGCTTCAGGCGGGGTTTGGGTGCGTGGCCTGCGTTGATGGGAGCATCTGGGTTTGGGGGTATAAAGGGCGTGTCCCTACCGCTCGGCGATGGACGGGCGGGTGGCAGCCCAGTCATAGGATGGGGCTGGGGGAACGCCAGTTTCTCCCTTGTCCATGGGTCTACTGCACTGTGAGAAGCAGGGCTGTTGTACGGGGCTTGAGCGCTAGGGAAATTTGGCCGCGGAGCCTGCTGAGGGTAGCCCGGTGGTATGTAAGTGTGGTAAGGTTGACCATAGTAGGGATAAATTGGGTTTGAGTTTTGGTTAGTAAATCCATTGTGCATGATAGTTAGTGGTTAGTCTGAAGGATGCTGTGGAGAGTCGGAAGATCTGTCCTGCGATAATGAAAAGTGCCTGCAGGTGCAAGACAGAAGACCAAGAAGTGCGCCGACACAACGTGTATGAGACCCATTGCCATTCTTGGAGACACGGATATCTGGAAGACGCCCATGTTTTTCCGCCGTCGTGGTCTGCTAAATATCCGTATATTTTGTAATATCCCGTATGTTTTTATGTATCCTGGACGTGCAGGTAAAGCCTGGGTGTCGTACGGGATGAAGTTAGGAAGTCCGAGCTGGAACGGCTGAGATTACTGCGCCAGAAGTTGACGGTGCCTTGCTAGTCACGTGATGCTATAAGGTGGTATTTTGGATTCGCAATTCACATCTCGTTTCGTTAGCTCTTCTTCTTGTCATGGCTTCTACTTTCTTCACCTGGATCAGGTCACCAGCCGCCCGCGAGTACTTCTTCAGTGAGTGTCTAGTTCGATGCTAGTCAACGCACAGAGTACCTGACATCCTTACTTCACAGGCACTCACTTCTGGGGACCAGTCAGTGCTTTCGTCGTCCTACGCTGACCGTGTCATTGAACATTTATTACAGGTTGCAAACTGGGGTCTTCCTCTGGCTGCTCTTGCTGACCTGAGTAAAGATGAAGAAGTCATTTCCGGCTCCATGACCACCGCGCTCGCTTGTTACTCGTACGTGCCGTGTCTCGCTTTGCTCCAGTTCGTGTTAAAGTGACTCTGCTTTCCCAGGATGGTCTTCATGCGATTCGGTAAGCAACCAGTTCATTCGGGCTTCAAAGGATTGCCCGACTGAACCTTTTGAAGCTTGGAGAGTACAGCCCCGGAATTACCTTCTGTTCGCGTGTCATGCGACCAACGCAACAGCACAGTCAATCCAGGAGGCTCGATTCGTCCAATACTGGTACTACGGTGGTCGAGAAAAGAAGTTTGGCTTGGCTGGGGATGAACCAAAGGGTCCAGTAACACAAGCCATTGAAGCATCGAAGGAGGAGGCTAAAAAGGCTGCTGAGGCAAAATAATCATACTGACTTTGTTGTGAGTGAACTCTCTGAGTCAGCTTTACTTTCACGGAACGACGAATCTGACACGGTGTATCCAGACATTGCTGAGTAGTATGTACATTGATATGTGGATATGATGTTACCAGAATTCATCGTCTCCGTCTCCTCCTTTACCTTTCTTGCCTTTGCTCTGGGCAAGGGCTTGACGTTCGTACATCTCTGCAATCTGCGGGACGATTCAACACACCTGAGATCAAGTGTGGAGCAGCAAAGTCTTACCTGCTCGGGGCCAGTCGCATCATCGGCCGACTTATCATCTCTCACCCGAATAAACCGAGGGAAGCGCAATGAAATGCCCCTTTCTTCCACCTACAAGCATTCAATTTATCAGATTCATTGTTACTGATCAGAGACGAAGATCAATGAAAACCGAAATACGCACCAATCCTTGTGCGGCGGTATATATCGGACTCAGACTGAGATCGGCCGTGAGCACTTCCCAAACGATCTTGGGCTCGAACCATATATCAGGTTTGGCGCCGCCGATTTTAATGTCTCTACGGGGTTTTTCCATCTCGAGTGGTCGGAGGGTGTCCCAGTGGGTTTGGAGCATCTCTTCGCTGAACCCAGTGCCGATCTTGCAAATGGTTTGGTATTCTTCGCCGTCGGCGTCGAAGCAGGCCAAAAGGAATGCGCCGTAGACGTTGGTACGCTTGCCTTTGCCGTAGTAGCCCCCAACCACAACTAGGTCAAGTGAGTCGCCAATTCCGGCGAGGTAGTCTTTCTTGAGCTGAGGCAATGTTAGTCAAGGCTCGAATACTTCTTGGAGAATCTCACCTTGAGCCAGTTCACACTGCGCCTACTGGGCTCGTAATAACTGGCGTCACTCTCGAGCATCTTGACCATGAGACCTTCACAGCCATCCTTGACACTTTCTTCAAGGAACGCTTGAATCTCATCGGTCGTTTCGCCATCTGACGACTTGGCAAAGTCAAATTCTCCTGTAACAACCTGGAAGTGTTTGCGCAATAGCTCTCTCCGTTCGTCGAGCGGCTTTTGCAGCAAGGACTACATGAACGGCTTTAGTCTGCGGCGGACATAGATAAACGTTAGGCATACCTCTCCGTTCAAGTATAGTAGATCAAAAGCGAACAGGCAAACGCGGACTTGAATGTCTTCGATCTTGACATCTTTCCGCTTCCGTTTACTTAGCTCTTGGAAAGGCATGAGTTTACCTGTCGCCTTGTCAATAGCAACAGCCTCGGCATCGAGAACGAACGACTTGGTCTCTGACTTGATGCACTACATGATCCGTCAGAATGAACTCAGAACCGGCCTGAATGAATGGGGACACTCACATGAGGAAGCTGCTCCACCAAATCCGGATACTTCTTGCTCATATCCTCCGAGTTCCTGCTGAACACGCCGACAGTCCCGTCCTCAAGCTTGTGCACCTGAGCACGCTCCCCGTCGTACTTGTACTCGCACGTGAAACGCTTGTTCTCGAACCGATCGAGGACTTCGCCGATAGCTTTCGTAGGTTTGGCGAGCATTGGTTTGAGGGGTACTCCTGGGGTGAGCTTGCATTCGTCGCGGAGGCCATTGATACCGTGGGTGCGGAGGGCTGGGATGACGAGGTCGTACGTTGGAAGTTCGCTAGACGGCTATGTAAGTGGGTTCTGCGTTGGGAAGATCAAGAGGGGACAAACCTGTAGACGGATTTCATGATACCGGCGGCCTCCTCGAGACGGCTTGCGAGCTTCTCTTTGCTCCATTTCTTTCCGGCTATGATATTCTGTGAGAGAGTTGATAGAGAAAAGAGCGAGAGGAACTGTTACATTCTTCTTTCTCAGCGAGTACAGCTGCATGAGCCAATGCAACGAGCACCGTCCGTTCGGCATTTCCTATGCGGAGCTTGCCTTCTAAACTGCGGACGATATACTTCGCTTCTGTGTCCTGACATGCAGCTAGTAGCTTGGTGATGATGGAGACTTTCTTTGCTTGTGACTGCGAGATGCAAGGGTCAGATGTTTCTAGAGGACAAACCAGTCTGATTTACAGAATGACCAGCCGAGAGGGCGATTTCTTTCAGATTGGTGAACACGAGTGGGACTGTCAGAGGCTTGGGCTTGAAGAGTGTCTTTTGACTGTTCTTGGAGTTCTGAGAGGATATCCTGATCAGCAGTCTCGTTGCGCGGTAAAGCATTCTGTACTCGCCATCGCAACAAGACCAAGGTCGCCCTCCTTCTTAAGGTCGGCCTTGACTACCGCTAGACTTCGACCCGTAGATTCGCTGATGGCCTTAATCAGGAGGCTCTCGCCAATCCCCAGCTCCACGCCGACATAATCTGGGCTTAGCTTCAGAAAACATCAGTGTGTGCCGCTGTGTGAAAAAGTCCCAGATATACCCTGTTGATACATAGGTAGACAGTTTGAAGGAGAGAGTTAGAGTCGCCCTTTGCGCTACGTCGTATAACGAGGAGGAAGAAGCTCGTAAGGAGCGAGGTCTTTTCCAGTCGCTTTGTAGTAGCTTCGATCAAGGAGAAAGTCTTTGTGAGCGCAGCATACGGCACCCTGGGCTGTTATGTCAGAAGTTGCGCCAATTGTGTACGAAAAGGACGTACGGACTTCCGACCTTCCACCCGCCCTTGATGTCGACCTCGCCGGTACGTGAGATAGCCTCTTCCGCACTGACGAATATTGTTTAATTCAGTCTTTGGCTAAACAATGAAACGACTTACTTCTGGGTTGCGGCCTCCTCATCCTCGGACTCGAGTCCCTCGTCTGCTGCTACTTCCTCCCCGCCTTCATCTGCACTTGCAGAGAGCTCCTCGTCCTCTTCAGGGATAACCCGTGCCGGTGCTGCTTTTGCTTTACCTTTACCTTTGCGTTTGGAGTCAGGGGGGCTTGATGGTGGAGGTGTCGCGCCCCTCGAACTTGGGGGTGCTGGTACGCGTGTCAGATTAGGTGCCTTGATAATTGATAGGCTGAGATTGCGCACCCGACGTGGGAGGCTTTGACGCTTCCTCATCGTCTGATTCCACAACACGCCGCCTCTTTGCCCGAGCGGGTCCAGGAGATGCTGTACACAACTCCTTAGTGCTGCAAGCCCACTGCACAACAAAGACTCCAACCTGTTCGCTTTGGGGATGCCGACTTGCGTTTGGGTTTGGCTGGTGCTAGGAGCGTGTGTCATCTAGGGGTGGTTTGAATGTAACTGACAACTTACACGCCGACTCAGCAGGCCCATCCGCGTCCACTTTCTCCACCCCATCCTCTTCCTCTTCCTTCCTTGGAGATGGTGGCTCCGCCACCTTTCGCTTCTTCTTCCCTCCTCCCCACATCTCAGCCAGGCTGGACTGCTGAGGTGGTGCTGGCTTCACGTTTCTAGGCATTTCAAAGAATTTTCCTTTTTGCAATTGGTTGGTGAAATTAGTCCGTGGGGTCGCCGACAGTGGTGACGGTGGTGGTGTCAACGAGCAGAACTTACCCAGTGTTTGTTGTCGTCCCATAAAGTGCGTGTGTGCTGCAACGCGCCAGATCAAGCGCGTGACGAACATACAAGTCAGACGCGTCTCGGTTGCGTGGATCAAATCAAACCGTGTACAGCCGTGTAGAGAATTACAAGTGCGTCGCGTCACGACTGAGTACTGAGCCGCGAATATTAATTGGTTCTTGAAATGTTGGTGAAGCTCAGGATGTCGTCAGACTATTCGTCGTGACCAGTCATGTCATTTTGGATGCAGAAGTCATTGCATTGGATGTATTGTAACTGTATCTACGAAGATGTACCACAGAACCCGATTGACAGAAACTCGCGTTCTCCACTAGTCGAAACAAAACCAAATGACCATTCTTCTTGGATGGCGGTCGCAGCCCATAGCACAGGATGATGAAAATGACAACGTCGGGTCCCGAAGAGGTTCTGCTGAGGCTGAATGATGATAGAGTCATAGGGAGTTGAAGTTCGTAGTGAAACCAAGATGCTGGGACCTTCCCAAAAATGGAATACTAAAACGTCAATGAAAGACACCATTCATCTCGATAACTGAGCGCTTGGTGATACCCAGTTTGAGAAAATACGTTTGACGCCATCCGAGATGGTTGATTCGTGAGTGTACGTGGTTGTGACCATGATGTGTGGATTTGAGAAAAGGGATGAAAGAGAGACTAGGAACTTCGGCAATTGCCGAGATCTGTACAGTTTCTGTTCTGTGGCTTGGCTCCCAGTCGCCCAAGCAGATGTAGACAGGTGTCAACAAGTCGCAAACTTCAAGGAAGGCCACCGCTCACGACGCGCTCCCTTCGTCCTCAAGAACAAGCTCAAAATGGCCGAACAAGTGCGTACTGAAACTATGCTGAACCTATGATCCTCTGACCGATCCCTGCAGATTGAGAAGGCTTTCCAGAAGCAGCACCTTTTCCAAAACGCCAAAGCACGCGGTATGAGATATATGATATGTTGAATCGGGACGTCAGGACTCATGCGATTGTCGTTGGTTTTGTGAAGTCGGTAAGAAGGTCTCGGCGAAGGAAAGGCGGTGGTACAAGGATGTTGGATTGGGATTCAAGACCCCCGCAGAGGCTATCCAAGGCACTTACATTGGTACGTTCCCTATACATCATATCCCCGGCATACGGGGCAGGGCCTCACTACGCAACAACGACGTATGCAGACAAGAAGTGCCCCTTCATCGGAAACGTTTCGATCCGTGGCCGTATCTTGACCGGCAAAGTCATCTCCACCAAAATGACACGGACAGTCATCATCCGCCGGGACTACCTTCACTACATCCCCAAATATAGTGCGTTAGGGGCATAATAGGTGGAGCCTGAGTTCTTTTATTGATGGTTATCTGCAGACCGTTACGAGAAGAGACATAAGAACTTGGCTGCTCACGTCTCTCCTGCATTCCGTATCGAGGTCGGCGATACCGTGACTGTTGGTGAGTAGAAATGATCATTAAATATTTCTTTCGCTCAAAACATTGATTTTAGGCCAATGCCGACCATTGTCGAAAACTGTTCGTTTCAACGTCCTGCGGGTGGCGCGGAGCAAGGCTGCAGCCAAGGCATTCGGCAAATTCTGAGCTGGTGTTTGGGGTTGCTTTATTATAGCTTTTGTCCACTGCATGATTTCTTTTACCCATGTCGCACTATGCACGCATGAAAAACAACGATAGGAAAGCTCCTATATGCCACAGTTATGCTAAATTTGTGTGAATGAGACGCCGTAAGAGCTATACAGCAGGCATGTGTTGGCAGTGGTGCCAAGGTGGTGAGTGGTGCAAGGAACAAGAAGCAAACAAGTGAACAAACAAGGGTAGACATCAGCTGAGGCGTGAACAGCTTGCAATTGCACGACTGAGCGATCGACCTGGTCCTGCTTCTCGTTACAGGAACTTTGAGCTCAACAGCCAAATTTCTTCATTTCCCGCCGTCTTTCACAAGCTGGCTCCAACACTACTTTCCGTGCTAACTTCAAAGTTATCTTCCAGGTCACGGCCACAGTCTCTACAGACAGAGCCAGCCTCGTCGTCACGCGAATCCCAAGCCCCACCAATGGGGCAACAACAGTCCAAAAAGACCAAGAAAGGCGGCAAGGAGAGGGACCAGGATCCATCTCAGGATGGTCCAGTAGATGACCTTAATGATTCGTCCAACCAGGGTAGTCTTTCTCGTGCAACTGCCCACACAATCCCTGCACAAAGCGCTGCACATGAATATGATGCAGTCCGCAATGGAGCCGCTGCATCATCCGCAGACAAACCAGATGGTAGTCTAGGCCACCTCAGTGGTAGTGGAACGCGACCGCCTGGCTCACCTGCCAATCTGCCCTCCGCCCTCAGCCCCTCCCCGAATAACCTCTCTTCCTCCTCCTTACTCGCACCAACTCTGGCGCCACCAACTTCGGCACCGTCAACTAAACCATCTCCTGCTCCACTCGACATACCAATCACGCAGACAATACTTTCCACATCAACAATGCCTTCGTCGTTCACACCCGGGTCAACGGCGAGTAGTTTCCCGTTGAGCGACTCCATGAGTCCGTCCGCAAACGGCGGCAAAGACAAGATCAAGCAATTCGACATTGACGACATGATACAACGTCTCTTGGACGTTGGGTACACCGGCAAAGTCAGCAAGTCGCTCTGTTTGAAGAATGCGGAGATTGCTGCCATCTGCCAGGCTGCAAGGGAAGTCTTCCTCAGCCAACCCACTCTCATCGAGTTGTCCCCTCCTGTGAAGATCGTCGGTGATGTCCATGGACAATACTCCGACCTCATTCGACTATTTGAGATGTGCGGGTTCCCTCCCGCCGCCAACTACCTCTTCTTGGGCGACTACGTCGATCGTGGTAAACAAAGTCTGGAGACAATCCTCCTGCTTCTGTGCTATAAAGTCAAGTACCCGGAGAACTTCTTCCTCCTGCGAGGAAATCACGAATGTGCGAATGTGACACGAGGTTCGTCTTTGTTCATGCTGTCTGGCAACGATGCTCACTATAACGACAGTATACGGTTTTTACGACGAATGCAAGCGAAGATGTAACATCAAGACGTGGAAAACATTCATAGATGTCTTCAACTGTTTGCCTATCGCCGCCGTTGTCGCCTCGAAAATATTCTGCGTACACGGCGGTCTTTCACCTTCTCTCCACTCAATGGACGACATCAAACGTATACAGCGACCTACGGACGTACCAGACTACGGTTTGCTAAATGACCTGCTATGGTCTGATCCATCGGATACCGCTCTAGACTGGGAGGACAATGAGCGTGGGGTGAGCTACTGCTTTGGGAAGGCGGTCATTAACGACTTTTTGGTGCGGTACGACATGGATTTGATTTGTCGAGCGCACATGGTTGTAGAAGATGGTTATGAATTCTGGAATGATCGAACACTAGTCACGGTGTTTAGCGCTCCGAATTACTGTGGAGGTGGGGTGTCTCCGTTGCTCTTCTGATTCCGTTTCATTGATCAGACGTAACAGAATTCGACAATTACGGGGCTTGCATGAGGTTTGCTTTTTATTGCACTCGCATAACACTTCTGCTCACATTCTTTGTTACAGCGTGTCGGAAGACTTGTTATGTGCATTTGAGCTACTGAAGCCGCTAGATGGACCTGCACTGCGGAAAGAAATGACGAAGGCCAAACGGAAGAGGTTAGTACATTGACTTGCTGCTTGAATTCGTCTGATCACCATATCAGTTTAATGTCCACTACGACATGATCACTACTACGCTGAGCACGCTACGTGACTCTTGGTGACTTTGGGCGGTTGGGCTGCACACGAAGGCAACCCAATGCAACCTTTGGACTGACCCATACTTCGGCTCCATCATTTCTGCGTGGATTATTAGAACGAGACAATTCGGGTATCCCTGACCCTTATCTTTTCTCCCATCCATAAACGCCTCTTCCCCTCTCACCCCTGTCCATTACCATACCTCCTCTCGGTAACCTGATATCCCCCGCTCGTTTTGTCAAAGGCACAAACTTGTAACCCACCACAATCTCATCTTCTTACACTCATTTCCCTCTTTCATCCCGTTCACGTACCCATGCCGTCCTGCGTCCCGCTCTTTCCTTCATCAGTCTTCTCTTGGTACATCCGTCGCTCTTGCCACGCCTTTTCTTCTTCCTTCGGGGTTGTTACTTATTTAAGCCATTGCATATTTCTTTTGTTTGTGCTATAATGATATTGCTGCAACTCGACCACGTCAAAACCCCGGGATAACAGAAACTGTCAACCGAAACACGAGAGATTCTATATCATCTATCATCTATATTGTTTACGTCAGTGATGAACAGTGACGTTGGTTGCCCTTGTGGATGGCCTCTCCATCATAGTGCAATATCTACGCATCCTGAGCTCCATCCTAGAACATGTCGTAGACGAGCACACCAAATGCACCAACAATCATGCCAGCTCCCAACAGCCCTCCGAATGTCAGCGCCACAGTTCCGAATATCAAGTCCGAGATGAGAGTGAGGACGATAGTCAACAGATTTCCTACCGACGTCACTATGGGACCCCAGATTCCCAAAAGAATCTGTTAAAGAAAACGACGATCAGAAATTACGACTGTCGATGGAAGCGACAATGCGACGCACCATGAACCCGGCGTTGAAAATTACCCCTGAGGCTGCGATGCCTGCTATTGCTGTGAATGTAGCAGCGTTTGATGGGAGTCGGAACTCTTCGATTCCATAGTAATGTAGGATGGGTATAGGTATCCAGAATACGAAGAGTGTGCAGAGGCCGATGGATGCTGTGATTAGGTTTGGGTGTAAGCCGAACGGCGGAGGATAAACGGCGTCTTCTGTAACGAGAGGACGTGCCAAGAGCTCTTCGTCGACAGGGTTCTCTAAAGAGGCTGATAGTCGGTGATAGTGGGCAGACTCAGAGGTCAACTCCGGGTCAGATGGTAGAGCGATGTATTTCTTGTAGACAACTTGATAGAGCCCATATCCGAGGGATGCGACAAGAGTCAGCATGTCGCCGATGAAAGGCGCAGGTGCACTTGACATCGTCACCGTGGCTGACTCTGGATCAGGTGATGAGGCAGTAGTCCCGCCATAAACCACAGTGATGACGCCTAAAGTAGCCAGGCAGACGGCGAATAAGCGCAGCCTTCCCCATTTCAAACCAAGGAGCTTGACACTGAAGATGTACGCGAAAAATGCATTGGCATTCCAAATGGCGGTCACATCTGTAACACTAGAAGGGGTTCAGCGAGTGAAGCCCAATAGAGGAATATTCGTACGAGGCTAGTGGAACTGCAGCAAACCACAATAGACCAGGGACGTTGTAGAATGTCGTGAGACCAGCGATGAAAATTAGTGCTTTCCCTACAGGGAAGTTACTAAGATGGATGTCTGCAGAGCCTTCGGATTTCCATGAGGTTAGCTGTCGCGTGACAGTGAAATTAAGGCCCGAAAGGATTGGACGAAGTCCATGCTCGGTCGTGAGCAGTACGTAGATCAGGTGTATAGGGAAGGAAAGGGAGAAACTTGAGTGAACGATGTAGCTGTGATGTTTCCGATGGGTCAAGTTACACTTCTTTCACTTGATTGGGAAACCTACAATATAAAGTAAGACTGCTTGTATCCCAGGGTAGTTTGTAGATACTGCACGAAGCTCAAACGAAGCCGATCTGGATTATTTTTGGCTACTCACCTGAGTTATCTGTGTCTCTGCGACGAATGCTAGTAGCACGGCGATAAACAATGCGACTGCGATTCTTCCGCCTAACCGGGGGGCGAGTATAGTTTCGTGTGCATCAGCCATCTACTCAGTGTCTGTCTTGCGGGAAAAAATGGAGGAGAGATTGGAAGCGGTGTACGAGTTAAATACGTATCTGCAACACTGCTACATCTCACGAGCCCTAAGTTAGCTGCTTCAGGCTGTAGCTGACAGCTGGTTGGGAGAAGGACACAAACGTGCTTTCATGTTGAGCGCCGTTTACGTCTTCTTACGATTACTCGGCACGTGACCAGCCTTGCACTTTGACTTCACAAAAACAGTCCAACGCTGTTCTTGCACAAAACACTCACCGCCAGTCTCTAGGCCACCTAACAACATGCTACGGGCACTACTAACGTCGAGCAGACCGCTGCTAATGCGATTCCGCACCGCCGCTATTCCTCATATCCACCACGCCGGTCATAACCATGCCATTACCGGTGTCCAACCAGCAATCCCTGCTTTGACAAGAGGAATGAAGGTTAGGTCGTCCGTCAAAGTCATGTGTGATGGGTGCAGTATTGTTGTAAGAAAGGGAAGAGTCTACGTTATCTGTTCCAAGAACGCCAAACATAAACAGGTTCGTGGTACTTGTTATTCTTGTTTTCGCGCTCTAACGGCCGGACAGCGTCAAGGATAGTTTCGCAGTTCAGCTCCCATTGGCAAATTTGCTGCCCATCATCAAGCCGCGCTGGGGATGCTCTCGCAGCGCTAGAAGCATCTCGACGGATGGTTGAAGGAGGAGGGGGTGTATGCTCGGGTATAATAATTGCCAGATAGCTATCTACTTGCCCCCGCCGGCTGCTGCAGGATCTTCTAATGACCTCACCCACATTTGGAACTCAAACTCGACGCCGTTATCTCTTTGAATCCCTTCTGGAACTGTCAGGCCTACCCATTCGCTGTGCTCCTCGTTAGATGCCCTCCTCCATTCCGCTCCCCCCACAACGTCAGGTAAAAGCACATCGCAGTCGTACTCTGGTGAGAAAATACGCGTCAAAAGGATGCGATCAGTCTGCAAAGCGGTCGCAGAAGATTCTCGGTTAAGGGTCTCCTGATAGAGAGAGGACCCTCCGATAATGAACAGGCGGTGCACACCGTCCCGGGCTGCGAGCGTGTCTACAGCTATCTTCAGATCTGGAAAGAGCTGGGTCGGCGTAGCTGGGACAGGTTTGTTTTGAGGGAATCTGTTATTGTGTTAGTCAACACTCTGAAGTGTCGGAATGGCGCGTACAGCTCGTATCCCTCGCTCCGACTGAGTACAGCGTTTATGCGCTTTTTTAATGGTCTGAACTTTTGGGGAATGCTCTCCCATGTCACTCTCCCCATGAACACGGCGTTCATCCGATCATCTGGTGCTTTGGTGGTAACCTGCTGAAAATACTCGAGGTCTTTCGGGATGCGCCATGGCATTCCGCCGTTGAGTCCTATGCCATTCTTCGTTGTGGCAGCGACGACTAGCGTTAGGCGCGACATGTGCACAAAGTACCGATCGGAGCCTTCGAAAGTGAATTTGCAAACACAGCGATTCGGCCTCGAAGGATGACCTCGTTGACAAAGTCCGAGAACAGAACGTCGAAGTGCAACCAAAACGAGCGATCCAACCACGAGGCGCGGCTTCTGAACATTGCCCGCTAAAACGGGGAGGTACTCGATCAGGTATGCTCTGTCTCTATAACGGGTGGATTGGCAACTGATCTGATTCTTTGATCCTGCTGCCTCCGAGTCGCCGCGGGCACATCGTGTATGGATTACAACACTAAGAACACATTTCCTAAATACCAGAAAGATATATAAAGAGTGACAGGCAAATTGCCGCTGATAACAGACGATCGCCGTTATATCTACATCAGGCTCTACCAAGTTCGGTCCGCTCAAGACGTGAGTGACGGGGAATTACTCGTAGGCAGGGGGTTGAACCATTTCCGCGTCATTTGTTTCTCTGGTGTTCGTTTCTGTCATCACAGGCTCCCTCAGAAGGAAGCCGGGGTGTGCGAGGTTGAGGGTGATGATCGCGAGCGTCACCATACCACCATCGAGGACATCTATTTTTTGCAGTGGATGTCGTCATCAAATCTGGGCGCGGGAGGGGGAAAACTGTGGGTACGTACTAAAGTAGACTTGGGTGGAAATGATATATCCTGACCAGCCGTTTGACAACTCGATGGTACGGTAGACAGACCTAATAAAGGTGATATCAATTCCCAATCCCGAACGAAACTCGGACCGAATTTCACATCTTACTCACCGAATGAAGATGCAAGTCGTGTCAAAGATGAGGCCGATGATCAGGTATTTCATCTTCCTATCGACTACCGGGCCTATTGGTTTCTCCGCGGATTCGAGGACAGCAATTTTTCGCACGGGTGAATGAGCGAAGAAACGAAGGAAGAATTCTCCGGCACAAGCAACATAGACTGCAATGGAGACTGCAGGACAACAACCATCAGATTGGATATGAAAAGGATATCACCGCGGACTGACCCATCTGAGCCACAATACCAGCAAGCATGATGTTGCCACCCTGTGGAGGTGTCGCGTGTCATGATTTTACACGGCCCAGCACAAATGAGACTCACATTGGCTGCGCTCTTCCCTTGATTGACTTCTTTTGCCGCTTCAGCGCCACCGATTGCCTGTATGATAAGACATACGACGTCCTTGGCAAAATCACTTCAATCAAGGAGCAGGCCGCCGGATTTAAAACCACTCACAAACGAGCAGAAAATAATGGTGTCTGCTCTGTAAATCAGACACTAGCCATGATTTCGATGTATTGGACTTACAAAGCTTAGGCGACAAGCGACTGTACTGTGGACCAAGGCGGGTGATAATTTTGCCAAGGATGATAAAGTTCGCCGCGACGAGGGGAGTTGGAGCCAGTATAGTTCCCACCAGCCTTCCCGAGCGATTCGATATGAATTCAATGGAAGAGAGTCAGTGACTTACTGAATCTCGAAAGGCATAAGAAGACGTGGGCTCTTGCTCGACCAAAGTCGTGCACTCCAGCCCAAGATTTCCATGACACCAGCGAATACCGCGGTAGGTAGGAGCCACCACATGCGGAACTTCAGGCTCTGACCAAGGTGGATCACTGATTGTATGGGAATTAGCAGGTTATTCGAACCCCCTGACACCAACTTACAAGTCGAAAGGGCGAACAGTGCGATGAACTGTGGCGATACATTAGCTAGACTCGATCTGGGCTTGGGGGAAACCCTACCAGGGCGCATATCCATTCAGTTGGGACATAGTGGTAGGGACCGATCTTATTGACCGTTACGGTGGGTGTTACAGCACTGAAGGTGGCTGGACGACGTGAAACGTTAACGCTATCAACGACACATAAGCTTGAGAAAGAGGGGCGTACGGGTTCCTGCCATCTTGAGGGCCTCTTTGGGGGAGCGAATGACTTACTCTAGGACGAGCCCGTATTTCTATGCTCGGAATAGTGAGAACGAAGAAGCAACGGAAGAAGCGATCTCAACGAGGTCCAGGAGCTCCTTTACAGGCAAAAGCATTACCATGTCGATATTGATTGACCAACGGGGCTAAACCGGGTAGACTTCTCCGGGTCGTGCGCAGCAACCTTTTGGAAGGTGGGTTCGTGCCTTATGCGTGGAGGAGGTATTTTTGTCAGCACCAAGGTACTCCGACAGATATGCGTTCGCACACAGTATGATTGGTTTTCTGTCGGCCAGAACCCAACACGAGCTTACACGGATGCTGGATCGGGGACTGATCGAGCCAATTAGAAGCTGCCGGCAGATACAGTGCTGTGACTCGTCAGAGAGGACCGCAGGATCCGTGCCTCTTACCACAGGTTGGGATATGATAGCCCTCGGGCTTCCTGAAGCTTTCTGGGAATGGGCGGTGACGAGGATATGAGGGAATACATCCCCGGCTTGCAGATCACCGCCCAGCATCAGCAGGATGACATTCAGAAAATTCAATCACTGGCCGGCGGTCTCAGAGTTGACAGTGGTCGCAAGTTGTGACGTTGGCAAGTGCCAAGTGCCCTGGCGAATTTGGCGCGTTGTCGTAATCGGTCGTGAGGGATGCCTCACCTGATATGGCAAGTCTAGAGTTCGTCAAACGAATTCTTGGAGGCGACACAGCGTTAATACTGTAGGACGGAGTAGATGGCTATTAACGACGGAGAAATAGTTTAAGCTACAGGTCCGCGGCGAAAGTCGGGAATTGATCCGAGATGAACGCCGTCTCTGCTATCAGAGCTATAATCAGTGCACTACGTTATGAAGCTCACAGTGTGTGGTCTGCGGCTGCTGCAGGCCAATCCAGAACACAGGGAACCGTCTGGACGTGAGTCGCTCCAGAGATCACGGAACTTTTGGCGTCAATGAGAAGGTCTACGAATTCTCGAATGACATAGCCGTCTGGATAAACTATAGTCAGCCAAGTGGCCGCCCCACACCAGCAAATGCAAACCAGAGATATAGATTTCAAAAGAGGTGCAAAACAAAGGTGCCAAGGCTAAGAACAAAAGTGGAGCACAGCTGTTAATTCCATTTCTTCCATTCGCTACCTGCTGGAGGTTTGACCTCCACTTTCCCTTTTCCAACCTCGTCCCAATTGGTGCTAAGGGTCGTTCCCCCACTCTCCTGGAAACTTTTCATCATTGCACGTTTCGTGTCTTCGTCGGCGTCAGCGAAGATCTTCTGGAAGAATGAGTTAACAGTGCTATCGCCGCCAACATTGGGGTCTTCCTCAGACGACTTCTCCTTTTCGCTTGTGAGGATCTCTGTGGTAATACCGTCCCAGTTCTTCTTCTTGTTGCTGATACTCGTCGTCGGCGCTGTTGCAGAGGACGTCGAAGGGAAACTAGCCAGAGCTGATGTAGATATGTGAACAGTTGTGGCGCAGTGATGGTAGGTCCATAATACATACGATCGGGTGAATCGCCAACCAAACCTCCCCATCGGCCTTGCGCTACCTTCGTAAGCCGAATCTCAATTTTCACCTTTCCGACCGTGAAATCGCACTTGTCGGGGTCGATCTGGCCCTTTAAAGGCTGGAGAGTCAAGACTTTGTCACCGTGTTCGTAAGTCAGCTGGCCCTCATTGAGAGTTGTGCCTTCCGGATTGAAACAAGGAAGAATACCTTCCGTGGCTCAAACTTGATGGATACCTCTTCAGGATTAGCCCCTCGGTCGAACACAGAGAGCGTAAGTCTCTCGTCGGTCTCGTAATACTCGTGTCTAGAGGGATGGTCAGAGATTGGAGGCATTTACCTTGCCTATGCCTTACCTGAGGGAGGTCATTTCAATGCTGGAGTGCAACAAGATGATGGATGAGATTTAAGATGCGTTTGGGAGGGTCCATGTTTCTTGATCCTCCCTAGGCTGTCACAGAACTTTCCAGTATTGAGGGTCACGTGGGCTTCATTAAGCGCACCAGACAACAGTACTTGGCCAGCGCAAATATTGTAGGTTGTCCACGGACAATCTCCCGGATCATAAGCAAACGCGACGCCCAATCGACAAAAGGCAGGAGTTATGACGGTCGCGATTTGTGTCGATCTCCAACATCTCTGGGATTCTGCATCAGGCGCTCTGTAGCTGGATTCTAGTCGGATTGTCTATTCTAGGCGTAACTTGAAAGGCCGCCAAACACCACCCCACTACCAGGGCCATCGACGTCATGGCTCATATGCTGTTAGATAGGACCATCTAGAGCTTCCCTCTGGACCACCTGTCAGTCTACGATTCAACCATCATCTTCTTCCCCAACTTCGAGTATTCTACCTGCCGTGGGCGATGGCCGAGTCGATACCCAAAGCAGTCCTTTACTACAGCCCAGAATCCGTATGGTCCAGAGCTGGTAAGGATCAGCACTTCTCACGCATGAAAGACAACGAACACGAATATCTTGTCACACAGCACTGCTCGCACTGTGAGAGCGGTCCTCCTCATATTACAATTGGTGTAAACCTCTTCGCCCATTTACAGCCGAGAGAAGGGATACGGCGACGACGAAGTCGACTTGCGAGTGGTTGATATTTGTAAGCGTTGCCCAGACACTCTCAAATGTGATAACAGCCAATCACACTCTATCTAGCCAAAGGAGATGAATTCTCACCCGCTTTCCTTCGGCTGAACCCAAAAGGTGAGAGTAGAAGGGAGTACAGAGGCTGGACTCTTGACCTGACCGACCAACAGCCACGGTTCCGACACTTGTCGTCCCATTACGAGGTTCCCTCGGACCTGATGTCGAGAGTAGGTTCAAAGCCGTCACTGATCCAAAGGTAGGTCCCGGGGTAGCTTGCCTACAAGACTGGAAAGATACTTAGCGTACAAACCTGCAGGCACTGGTGGATTTGTTGGACAAATCTCGATCGGCCACTTCACGCACAAACACAACCTCCAGTGCACCGGCCCCCTCCTTGTCTCCCGCGACCATTGGTTTTGCCAATACTTCTGGAAAAATCATTGACGCCATCCACTCCGAGGCCGTAGCTCCCGAAACGCTACAACACATGAATGCCCGTGATCCGCAATCTCTCCAGGCTCTCGCGACAACCTTAGTCCCCGTCCTTCGGTCCAGACAGGAAGCCATAGCTAAGCACATTTCTGATAGTGAGAAAGAGACCATTCGGATGTCCGATAAGACAAAATCGTTTTGGAACGAGAAGAAACAGTCGATCGAGGCCCTGCTCCAAGTTTTCACTGCTGACGGCATGGGTCATGCCGAAGATTATTTTGCCCTCGCGAAGCAAACATGGGAAGTTGCGGTACCCGACGTGTTGACCACTGTGAACAAGGAGATCATTGGCCCCTACACCCTAGGTAAGAGGCCTTGTTTACCGCTAGAATAGCAGCCTTGACTTTATTCCTCCAGGTGATCAAGTTTCTATCGTAGACATACATCTCAGTGTTTGGCTGGGACATATCGTCAAACTTTCGGGTGGGAGTCTCAGCGACTCGGGTGACACAGCAATCAAAAAAGTGGAGCAGTACATCAATACCGGCTTTGCCCTGCCTGAAGATTATACCCCTACTTCTGCGTTCGCGGGTGGCAAGGAGAAAGCGATCCGGAGGCGCAGGTTGGCTGCATTTTGGGATGCCATGAGGGGAAGATCGAGCTGGGTGAAAGTTCACGCTTCGGGGCTCGCGTAACGTGTTCGTACGAAGAGCCTGGTCTCAGTACGGAGCTCCATCGCGATGTAATTATAGTTGCCTACCATGTATCACTTTGAAACGCGAAAGGAGCCCTCAGGAGCCACGCTCTGAGTGGTACTGCGGGCAAGGCAGTACATCGGGGCGCTTATCCTGTCGCTACACAGGTGATAGATGTGACCACAGCTTCCATTTGCGAAGACGCGCAGTTTGCAGTGTGTACGTGAAACTTTTTCCCCACACTCGCTCTGACAGAAAGAGAACAACTTCTACCATTTGCCTGGCGCAGCCAACTGACGGTCAGCGAACACGACGACGACGACGACGACATTATTTTTGCGCTAGATTGCTTGTCGTGGGCGGTGTCAATTAGAGACGCTGATAGGCGCGTTCACTGGACCGTGACTTGGCGAGATCTCACAGTGGCTTGGGGCTAATTTTGTCTCGTTGGTTCACTTCTGGATTCTTCGCACCTCACACTCTTTCCGGCAGCATGGCAGGCCTTCTGAATTTCCTGGGTTCTTCCAAAACGTCGCAGTCCTCAGCCGGCGAGGAATACGAGTTCTTGGCTGGCTCTGACCAAGAGGAGGTCTTCGGAGATACCCCATACACAATGCCTGTCCGCGAGCGTGTAACCATTGCGGATAGGTCATATCCAGATACCACGAGAGGCAACCGCTCTTCTTCTGAATCTTCATCCTCTTCCGCGACGCCGACGCCCTCTCGAGTCCCGTCACCTTCACCTTCGTTTCCCTCTCATCGACTCTCGTCCTCTGCTTCGGATGCGGATGGCGAGCCGGGTTCACCACTACTGGGATTGGGAGCGTATACCTCGTACCGGGATGGGAGTCGTGGGTGGTGGAATCTCAGTCCAACCTCACGGAGGAGACGCAAACGAGACGCAAGGTTGTGGAGAACGATGAAGAAGGGTGCGAGAAGAGTTGTCCGACACCCACTATTCCCTCAACAACCACTATCCATAGTGAGGCTCTCCAAATCTCTCTTAAATCCGCGGTCGAGCTTACATCTTTGGAGATATTTGCCCTCCTCCTCCTCACAGTCTTCGCCATTTCACTCACCCTGCTTCTCATGTATATTCTAAATCCTGACAAGGAGGCATTGCCCTGGCAAGCTTATTGCTCTATCCCGCCAACGACTTCACTTCCTCCAAGTTACCACGCACCAATACCTTATCCTTATGTTAACCCCCTCCCTGCCGACTTCCCCCCCGCTTTCCCTCCGGAAGACCTAGATTCCATCCCACCCGCAGGAGTGTTCCTGGGCGTTTTCTCTATGTACTCAGAACTGGAGCGAAGGATGCTGATAAGAACTACATGGGCTGCACACCCACGGAGCCGGAACGGTGCAGGTGCAGGTGACAATGGTCTGGGCACTTCACGAACAGTAGTGCGGTTTATCCTCGGAACACCTAAGAAAGGCTGGGAGAGACGTATACAGACAGAAATGGAGAGTGAGTGACCCAACCATTAATCACTCTTTCGATTTTTCTACCCGCGAAAATTGACATATTTACGATGGTCTTCCAGTGTATAATGACATCGTCATTCTGCCTTGCCCCGAGAACATGAACTCGGGGAAGTCGCATGCTTATTTCACTTGGGCTGCTGAAAATGCATGGGTCCCGCCCATCTACTTCAACACTTCCACTCCGGTACCAGACTTCTCGTACTCCGATCAGACGGCCCCTGCTCCTCGTCCTGCCCCACATGATTCGCATCTTGCATGGGAGGACCATGCATCAGGCCACCCGAGACCTTGGGTACGCCCTGACTATGTCGCGAAGGTGGATGAAGATGCGTTCGTCATGTTGGCAGAGCTGGAGTCACGCATGAGGCTGGAGCTGCATGCTAAAGGGCAAAGCCCATACGGCACGCCAGACACCACGCCTCATATCAGAGACGACTCACCAGAATCTGAGGCTTCTCTCACTTCAACCTCAAACGCGGTCTCGGTCGCTACACGTGCACCTAGTCAATCCCAAGACCCACTGGTGTACTGGGGTTATCTTGTGAAGAACCGGTTCATGGCTGGCGAGCTCTATGGTCTAAGTTGGAGCCTCGTTGACTGGGTTTCGAAAGATCCCACTGTCAAAGGCCTCATCAAGGGTGCTGAAGACAAGCAGACTGCTAAGTGGATGGCACTGCATCCCAGAGCTTCGGAAATCCGTTGGGCGAGCGACCGGTGCTGGATCTATGACCATCCTCGCTCAGGCACTGTGTAAGCGTCAAGTCCCTTTGTATTCTTTGTTAGCCGTGTTCACAGCAGCCTCCTTTCAGCTATTCGCACGGGTTCCTGTTCCCCTCTCATGTCACACGCATCAAGCAGTCTGTTTTGTCCTACATCGAAAACGCCTCTAGGAACCACTCTACCACCGTCACTGCTTCCCAAAGTTCATTTAACGCGCCTAACATTCCGACACCATCCTCATGGGCCCATTCCAGTGTGTCAACATTCGGAGTTCGGTATCAACAGCCACTCCAAGATATGCCTCTCATGGAGAGTGTCGAGGCCTTGGTAGAAGGCAGTGATATGTCAAAAATACGTGAAGGTACGGTAGTCCCATGATGAAAGTTTATCAGCATCACTGACCCCTTCTGCACAACGCAGATATCTCGTCCGAGACGGAACATGCATGGCGACACAGGGAAGGCCGCATCAAGCGATACGAGAATAGACGTGTCGGCGGGACTGTGGTCGTGCATTTCATCAAGAAACACATGTGGTTCTTGGAAACTGCGATGGCTTTCCTCGAGGCTGATGATTACTCTGAAGCTGAACTAGAGGGGTTCCCTGGGGACGCTATCAAGGAGAGGCTTAACATTGGGTTGTCGGCTGTATGGACGGATACGACAGCGTTTAAACATGCGAACGCTAGCTCGCCGTCATAACATTCTCCCCGAGTGGCTGGACCTTGCATGAAGCTATTTGATGACGTCCCTCCGTCCCATTTTCGAACTTTACTGGGACGACTGACATTTATTCGTTTAACTTTCGCCTTGGAACTATAATAATTCCTATCCTTTCGGACTTATATCCATAGATCTATACCAAACTTCGGGAGGATAGTACAACAGATGGTATAAGTACAATCTGTTGATGCGGAAAGACAGAGCAAAAAGACAATCATAATTATTCATGAAATCATCATTATCATCAAGAAACAAACCATATGCATCAGTAACCATCCAAGAGCAACGCAGGAGGTGCGGGCCGATCATCGCATACAATGAGCGGATCAGCGTCACATAGCCGGTTGAGAACAGCTCTTCTGATTGTTCCCTCCCACTGTTTGAACCATACTCCTTCCCTCAGACCAACGACCCTGGTTTGTGTGTCGGGTGGACTTGATGATCCTGAAGCCTGTCCGTAAGCGCTGAATGCTTCCTGAGCGTCCCGGAAGGGACTCCCAGCAAACTTGTCATCTGGGTAATCCTGTGACGGAGAGGCCTGCTCGATACGCTTAAGCGCGTATGCGCCTCCACAAACTCTCCAGGTACCGCCACCACGGGAGTTGAATCGTTTGAAGAGCCATATGAAGGGGTATATGAGGGTGATGATGAGTAAGAATTTGATCCAGCCGTTTGAGAGTGCGCGAGAGAGACGGTTTTGGGAGCGGATCGATATCACGGCGTTGGTGGTTTCGAATTCAACTTCGAGATCTCCTCTGTAGTGCGTGGAGGTTATGACAGAAAGCGTCGCCGCTTTGATGGCATCAAAGTTCCACCCATAGACAACCTTCGGTGGCGGGATATTAGACCTAAGGTCAACGAGAAGCTGTAGAACCAACCTTCTGGTACTCAAACTCCTTTAAGTGCTTCCTACTGGAACAGTAGTCGTCTGCCCATTGACGCAGCGTCCAAGATGATTTCAGGACACTGTTGGTGTGCATGACATGTGGCTGGTCTTCTCTCCACGCATAGTCACTTCCGATCCACGGAGGGAAGCCTCGGCAGTTGCGCTCGCTGTCCCAGGCCTTAGCTGCCTTTGTCTCAGCTCTTTTGGCTTTGCGCTTCTCCCCGTTGATACCGACTTCACGGAACATGCGACCGCGGTAAGCAGGAGTAGAGTCTCCTACTGACCAATGCGTAGGCTCGCCAAAGATGTGTTGTCCGACATCTATACTGAAGTCAAAGTCGGCGATTCGTTCTGTATATTGCTCTGTCTTCATCCTTGTTTGACCATCTTCGCGATGGGAGTGAACCAGGCGTGTGTGAGTCTCGTTATGAGACCCCTTGCAGCGAAGCACAATCTTCGGAGGTATAGAAGCCTGGGAGAGCAAAAAGCGATAGAGCGCTTCACCTGTCGTCGGTGCTCAGTAACAAAGCTTCCTAAAGACACCCTGTAAACGTACCATCTTCATTCAGGTGTGGGTCATGAGAAATGACGTCGCCAGTCTTGGAAGCGAAGTAGGAAGCATCATATGGAGTGAACGCGGGTGGCTCTTCGCCGCCCGGAATAGCATATGTCTCGTCCTGGACGATACGGTCTCCTGAGCTTTCTTCGAAAGCAGGAGGTGCAGAGGAGCTCGAGAAGGAGCTCGAGGCTTCCCCGCCAGGAACATACTGTCCTGGTTGCTTCGTCTTTGGCTGCTCAGGCTCTATGATGATCATTCTGGTCGTGCTAGCACTGAAGAGGGCAGACCAAAGCACTAGCGCTAATGTCAAGTTCCACGTCTCCTCTGACTCGGCAAGAGGTACTACTTAAGGGTTCCGCCGAATGTTACACTGTAACAAGTGCACCGCAGTCTTGCGCAGCCCAGTTACTCTATGAGGGTTTATGTAAGCCGATATGATGGCAGTGGCAGTTCTTATTAGAGGAAATGAAAGTCGCGTGTATCGGCCATCTCATCCCCTTCGTGGTTAAACGAGCTAGGGCTGGGCCGTCTTTTTCTTTCTTACCCTCAACATCATCCTCGACGGTGTCTGTAAGACTTTGACAACGTTGACAAGGTATCAGGCTTGAGTTAGCCTTGTTGTACACGGGAGTTGCAACATCAAACTCCTTTTGTGGATACGTGCAAAGTCCGTTGTCCTTTCACGTCCATTTGCGCCTAGTTCCGAGGCTTCACAATGATCGTTTAGCCTCATTCTTACTGCCACGAGCCAGACGTTAAAGGGTGAGTGTACGTTCTTATTGTTACTTTCTAAGCCATCTTGTGTTCTGCGTTTGGGTGAGGACGTCAGGCCCGCTAAGATTGTCGTCTTCTTTGGAGTCGAGAGTCGAGACCTCTGTAATTTGCCACTTCAGGACAGTAGCCTGTAATTGTTTGCAAATTCTATACCTCAGCAAGGCGCGCCGAGCCTCACTCTCTGTGAATCTTCCTTCTGCTGCCCTTTCTCTGGTTTCTGTTCGCTATCATTCTCTTCACCCGTCCAAGCCATTTTCTGACTTTATCCATATCCCCAATTTCTCGCATCCCCTCCTCACGACTCTCCAAAACACGCGTCACACCTCCGGGCCGGAATTAAATATATGTCCTCGACGCCGATTTCTACTGGAACTACTGAACCTGTATCTTCTGCCCCCCCTACGTCTCCTAACGATCCATCGACTACACCTGTTGCCACGACCACCTCCACATTCATTTCTGAATCTCTCATTGACGCAATCTCCTCAAATAATCCGGTTACTGCATCTACACCCACTCCAACGGAATCTTCTGCCTCGGAATCTGTAACAATGTCCTCAGATCGGCCTAGTTCACAGTCAACGTGAGCCTGTATCAGGTCTTTGGCGCTTTCCCGGCTAATCCCTTTTGCAGTGCCCCGCCGACTTCGGCAGCAACAACAGTGGCGACCACCGCATCGCCAACGACGGCTAGCCCGTCCCCGTCGCCCATTTCTGCTTCTGCCACTTCTACTGACCCATCTCCGACCACTTCGGCCTTACCAATGTCGTCTTCCGACCCCCCAGTCACGACCACAACCTCAAGTAATGATATTACTACTACTTCTGACCCTCCATCGACTAATGTAACCACTGAGCCAACTTCGGCACCTCCCACTACAACCTCGCCTGGGACGACCACTACTCCTACTACCACCCCTTCGTCCGCACCACCAACGACTACCTCCCCGCCTGAAACACCCACGACCACGACAACCGCAAACACCCCGACCACATCCTCGCCACCACCTCCAACAACTACGAACGATCCTCCCCCTTCCACGTCTTCTCCACCAAGAACCGATGATACACCACCGTGAGCCTCAGATCATGATTTTACTTCCAGGCCGCTGATCGGCTCTCTAGAACGACGGTATTGGCAGGTACCACGATCTTCCTCACTACAACAGATAGTGAGGGTCAGACAATGACAACCATGCCTTCAGTTGTGACCGAGGTATACACCACAACGGGTCCCGGAGGGACAGCCACGACTATCACTCAAGCTTACCTCAATCCGACGCTTGCTCCAAACAGTGCCACTGGGGGATCTTCGTAAGATTGAATTAGCACTGTGGAGACCTATTCTTACTGAGTGCCTCCTATAGATTTTTCAAAAATACGGGCGCCGTTGTGGGTGTCTTCGTCGTCGTCGGTCTTGCTGCTGCTTCCATTATGCTATGGATATTGTTTGCCATCCGGCGGCGCCAGCGCATGCGGCGAATCGAGCAGGATACAGAAGTAGAGGCTGCTGTTGCTGCAGCAGGCTTTAATCGCACACCCTTGGACGACGACGACGAAGGCGCTAGATCACCACACACACGCTCCCATTTCTCATCTGAAATGGGACAACGAGGAAGTCTACTCGGCTATGCATCGGGAGGTTCGGGCTCGTTGCCTTCTGGTCGACCTTTTTCAGGGGCATTTGAAGACTTCGCGCGCAATGGTTTCGATCCTTATGCTGACCACCCCACGGAACACGCAGCAGGCGGCAACGCCGAGGGGTACGTGCCTGCCCGCACTGCGAGCCCACCACCAGGAGCTGCTCGCCAGGGCCGCTCTGGTGTTGGCACCGACGAATTTGGCTCTTCTGGCGACCGGAAGAGCTCATATGGCCATACGCCAACTTACAGCGCAGGCAGTTTTGAGCCCTTGTTGGCGAATTATGCACAAAATTCGTCAGAACGTGATGCTCCTCCTGCCCCACCTACCCCTCCACCTCGAAATCCCAAACGACTGATTGATGCCTCCCAAGAACAAATTGATAGCGCTGTGCCTCATGATTCCAATGGGTACTCGTCGGACGGAAGTGCCGATGATAGATTGGACCCTGGAATGAAAAGAAGGACAAGGTCGGATAGTCTTGGTTCGGTTGATCTCAGAGACCACGAGGATTATAGTCGCCCTGTTTTAACGGTAAGCATAACATGTTCTTGCGCAGCGTGCTGCGACTAAACTGTACGCAGGTTCGCAACATCCCTGATGCCGAAAGTCAACATTCATTATGATCCTTGCCCTCGATTTTTTTGGGTGTTCTCGTCGTCTTGTTCTTGCTTTCATTCTCACCAAAACATACACTGTTTGTTGTGCTCCACGCTATTAGCTGAGACCATTACCGTTCGGACGTTTACTGATATGCTGGACAGATTTCATACAGAATACAGTCTACACTCGTATCTACCATACACCACCCCGCATCCTGTATATCATCATCTCCCCCCCAACCTCACGGACAAACACGGACCTGCGTAGGCACGCACATAGCTATTAAATCCCATCGTTTTCACATCATGCGTTCTGTATGCCTCCCTCTCACACTTCATCACGTGTCAAGTCCCATGTGCTCCAGATTCCAGTATACCATGTCTTATCATCCAGATGCTCTCCGCGTTTATATCCAGTCAATCTCAGCTGCTATCCAGGTATCTATTCTCTCAGGCTGCCATAGCCGCTACTATCCTAGGTTTCCGACTTCCCGTGTAATATAAGGTGAGTCTTACCACCACCGCTTGTCGCGCGCGCTATTCTCATTCCTGCTTTACTGAAAATCTCATGCCCCAGGCCCCCGCCTACGATACACCCATTCTCGGCATGACCTCCCGACCAAAGGTGTCCCAGACCATCGAGTATGGCAACGCAGCATCATTCTGGGTGGAGTATCCCTCTGGGCTTATTGATCTTTCTCGAACCGAGCATCTGTCGTCAGAGGGACAGAGTGTCCCACCCCAGTTGCGCTCCACTCAGCTTGATATACCTGTGGATGGGGATCGTGTCATCAGGGTCAACAAAGCTACCACCGCTGCTGTGATCATTGATATGCAGAAGTCAGTTTTTCGGGTTCCTTCCCCTGTCCAAGTTTGTGTGGGTGGAAAGTATTGACTGCGCTGTCACCCTATTGGCAGCTTTTTCTTGCATCCTGATCTTAGGGACCACACTACGGGGTTGAAATGTGTTGATCCGCTTCTCAAGCTGTTGCCTGCCCTGCGAGAACAGGACGTGAAAATTCTCTGGGTGTGAGCGAGTTCATTTGCGTTGTGACACTCACTGGATTTGATTTCTTACAATTTCACAGTAACTGGGGTCTTACGGATCACGAACTCAAAACCATTCCGCCGTCTCTGGTCCGCGGATTCATGAAAGGGGGACGAGGTGGCTTTGGATCTGAAATTCCAGGAAACTTTGGCAGGCTGCTGATGAGAGATGCGTATAACTCCGAGCTTTATGGGCCTCTTCAGGAAGAGTATGTAAAGGGCCAAAAAGCTGGGACTGATGTCTGGATTCATAAGAACAGGTACGTACCTTGACCAGTGCCAATGACGGGTTGTAATTCTCAGCCTCACATTTCCTAATTCGCTTTCATATCAGAATGAGCGGGCTGTGGGGGTACCAAAGCGCACTGGATTTGTACCTTGAACAAAACGGCATTACGACACTCTTGTTCGGAGGCGTAAACGCCGACCAGGTGCGATGACGTTTGGCTTCGAAAGGCTTAGTCGAGGAGCTTACCCCTGAACTCGGCAGTGCGTCGGAGGTACACTGGTCGACGCCTATTTCCGTGGGTATGATTGTGTGCTTGTCAGTGACATCACCGCAACCACCTCGCCCGCTGGGGGACTGGAGAACGTGTTCTATAATGCTGGAAATGTGAGCACCCCGCGATCTTGGATCCTCGTTATTAGCTCATAACATTACCAGTCTTACGGATTCTTGACTGACACTGCGAGAATCATCGGTGCTACCACCTCGTCTTGAACATGCTTTTCGTACAAGATGAAACATACATTTTTTATGGGGTTTTGGTCATCCAAACCATGTTAAAGATACATTCTGGCCTTCCGCCCTTCTATGACGGTTCGCAGCCAACGATAGTGTACAAATGCAGGAACGAGAGCATCTCAAACTTGGCGGGGGACTGTGCGAACCTGCATTATCGTCATAAGCTATCGAACTCAGATGAAAATGAAAATCACACACATCCAGCAAAGTTCGTCGAGGAGGGAGTGTGCTAGCTCGCTGTAGCTGTGCGTTGGTGGAGCGGTCAGACGCTAGTGACGCGGCAGTGGGACTTGAGGGACTCGACGGCTGAGAATCGAACTGAGAGTGACTCGAGATGGACGAGGGAGGTGTTAATGGACGGAACTCTTCCGAAAGCTTGGACAATCTGTTCTTTGCGTCATCGATCGAACTGGGCGGGCGGAGATGACGGGGTGGACGTGGAGGAGAGGTCGGAGGGAAGAATGTTACACTGGGCGGGTTTGATGCTTTAGCTGCGGCTATGGCCAGGTCTTCTGTGGAGACGGGTGGACGCATGCGACGTGGAGGACGTGGGGGAGGACTTTTGGGACTTGAAGGCAAGAGCGTCGAGCTTGCCTTGGATTCACGAATGTCTCTCTCGAAGTCCACAGGGGGTAGAGTCGATGGGTATATGGAAGGAGTGGATGGAGCCGACGAGGGAGTTGGAGAGTCGACGCGGGAATCAGTCGTTATAGCTAAGCCCACAGGTCCCCCGGACTGATGGTCAATTGCGAGGTAGTCGCTAAATGGACCCTCGTAATCGACCCCTGCCCTGTTTCCAGCACCCACTCCAGCAATACCCACAGAAGGCGTCGAAGATGCTCCTGAGGACATGTTCCCCATTCCAACACCATGGAATAACGTGTCACCTCTCGGAGCCGCTGTGAACGAAATACCACCACTGCCAATTGTGCTCATAGTGGGTTGGTCGAATGGCCCGCTACCAGCCTGAGGACTGTTGATTGGCCATGTAATGCTCCGCCGTAAGTGATCACGCTTGTGCTGTTGGCGTCTACGTGCCCAGAGCATGTACATACAACCCAAGAGTCCCGCGCAGACAAGGCCGACGACAACGAAAGTCCCTGAGACTGCGCCATGATTATTGAAGAATCTATCAAAGCACAAATTAAGGTTGCTGATAGGCCGAGATTCATTTCGTTCGGTGCTTACGAGTTGTTGCTTGAAGCCGAGCTTTCTCCCCATCCCGGTGGATTGGCAACGACAGCGGTGTACGTTACCAAGGCACCATCTGCTTGCGTCGAGGTGCCCACGGATGTTACAAGCGGAGGCACAGTGACTGAAGCTTGTCCGCTGGCATTTGTTATCGTGACAGAGACGGGTGATGAGAATGTCGACTGGGCCTGCTCAGTTATCGTGCTCGTCAATGTCGGGGAGTTTAGTTGTTTGGGAGGCTGAGACGATCCCTGGCCGGCAGGAGCAGATGAGGCGGGAGGGGGCGGTGCCGATGTGCTCCCATTGGAAGCTGGTGTGCTGGGAGACGTAGCCGATGGAGACCCAGACGCAGATTGAGTAGATGAAGGGGGAACGCTTGCTGTTTGGCTCGGTAACGAGGGATTGGTCGCAGAACGTGTCGTGGGAGAGGAGGTTCGTCCGGTTGGCGAAGGGGCAACCGAGTTACCGAGCTTCTGACCGCTCGCGGAGGCCGACTCGAGAGAAGTGGTCGACATGGCAGATGAGGAGGCACTAGGAGACGCAGACTCAGCTGGAGAGAGCGAAGCCTCGCTGGTGGGAGCCGTCAACGATTTACTCGCCGTCCCAGAGATGGGCAGTGATTGAACGGGACTCGAAGATACTGCTGCCAGCGCAAGAGATGAAGGTAAATTAATGTGGCCCATCGTTGCACCAGGCAATGCAAGGGAGATTAAGAGGGAGATTATATCAGTAACAGATCATGGATGCAGGACATGTCAAGACGAGACAGGGCCAGCAAAGCAGCTGAAGATGAGAAGGACCCTTCTCCAGCAACGGACTAGCCACTTTGAAATGAAAACTCGTTTGGGCCGCAGCGCCCATTATTGTTCCTCAAAACAGCAGTTAACGTACTCACCAGGAGGCTCGCTGCTCATAATTCAAGGCCGGCGTGTACGATGTGGGCCATCACCACACCCAGCAAAGGGGGGCATTTTCCCTAGTGAAGTTTGCCTTTTATCGTATTTGCCAGGTCATCGTTTTAGAAACAACGGATGAGCTGGCGGAAAAATCTCGAGCCTTAACGACGCGCTTGTTCCCTCGTGTCTGCTGATCAGGTTTATTCGTCAAACCAGCTATCGATCCGGATTCCCAACGGCTAGAAACACGGTGTAATTGAAAGCGCATGGAGAGAGACATCCTATCGGGGAGGTGCTGGGATCGGGCGCTTTTGCCAGCAAATAATAGCTGAAAAGAACCAATAGAACTCGTGTAACACGCTGCTCACTTCAGAGGCCCACACAGCCGTGAACGACCATCCACTTGAGAGTGGAGTAAATACTACAAAGAGGCGCGTCGTCACTCTCACAGGTAGCAGTTGAGGCACATAGGCGGGAAGAACTAGGTTGATAAACGAACAGTACAGAAATATCCAGTGAGGGCGGAAAATTTGGATGGGAACTATGACAGACGATATTACATGAAGCGTCTATATTGAGAGATACTAGATACCATGAATCAGAATGAATGTATATGGAACATCATATGCAACCAGAGAAAGGAATGACAGGCCGTGGTATACGTGTGAAGGGTATGAAGGGCACGAATGACGAGAACAGTGATCGCAGTCGGACTGAACATACCTCTCAAGGATACTCGGGATCCTTGAAGTGTCCGGTGACCAATCGCAGGCGATGGTGATGTACATGCAGCCCGTGCTAGGCTGCTAACAACATTTGCCCGAAGGTAGCCAGTTCTTTAGTCGAATTTTGTCCGATCGCCTTCTGCGAGCTCCACTCAGACTGCCAAAACTGAGGTGGCTGGAACTCGTCACTCTTCGGAGCGCCCGATCTCCGTAACTGACACCACTTCCTGCCTTCTCAGGATCAAGGGCGCCAGACTCTATGGACAAGAGAATGGATCGTGCGGCAAGTAGGAAAGGCGCCTCTACGTTATCTCCACTCAAAGAGGATGACTCCAGGAAATGAACATCTGTTCAAGTTCGACGAATGTGAGCAGCAATTTATCTCCGGAAAAATAGCGGTTACCGTTCTCGGCTGCCCATCGACTTGCTTCCGCCCACTCCACTTCTCGGTCTTCCTCTCTGTCCGACTTATTGCCGACAAGCACGGCAACGAGATGTGGACTAGCCAGTGCCCGAGCATCCGCTAACCATCGAGACAAGTTGAGAAACGATTCACGACTGTGGGTAATCTTGTCAGGGAATCATTTCCACGAGGTTTCCCGACAGCAACTAACTTTGTGATGTCATAAACAAGTATCACGCCCGCCGCACCGCGGTAATAGCTGCGTGTGACTGATCTAGAGTTTGGTGTTAATCATATGGCATGTTCGTACCCAGCAAGCCCACGAACCGGAAACGCTCCTGTCCGGCTGTATCCCATAACTGACAAGTCCATATCCTCAGCAATAGCGCTCTCCTGGTTGGCAGTGTGGGCTGACCTGAAGCTTGATTCTCTTCTCGCCAAGTTTGACCGTTCGACTGGAAAACTCTACTCCTATAGTGTGCTGCGAATGATCCTTGACTGCGCAAACCGTCAGGAACAACGGGCAGCCCTGTGTATTCACGGAGAGGGTACCCACAAGCGTTGTGCGTAAAGTGATGGAGAAGACAGGATTTACCCGTGCCGGCTTCGCCTGAAATGAGCAGTTACTTTGAGCTTTAACCCATTGAAGAGTGCAATCCAGACCAACCGATAATAATGTATTTCATTAGGAAATCTGGACACCAGTAAGTCAGTATGTATAATGCTTTTGAAAAGAACGAACCATAAGTTTCTAGGAGCTCTGTAGCTTCCGCATCGTATTCGTCGAGCGCCATAGCGCACGGACGGACGTTGTCGAAAGCGTTGTTGACTGAGAGATGTACCACGAGCCTGTGTTAGACCATCTCGTAACATACGCCTTTTTCCCACGATACTTAGCACTTTCACCAAGCCAAAACACATGGAGATATCACAGACTCAGTGTCGTTTCGTTTCGCCCTTATGTTTTTCTCCATGATCGGCCACATGCGCTGTAGGCTTACGACTTCGTCTCAGAATGACAGCTATCATCATAACCGGGTTATTTGCTAGTACATTCCGCTCATCGCCCATTGATTCAATCACCATCCCTTCCATGGCACCCAAATATCGACGACCTTGTCTGCACCTCCTTCAACGTCCGAATCTACGACGTAGTACCATGGATACCCAGCAGCAATCAAACAAGCATGCTGCCCGACAATCTGGATGATATCCCCGATTTTAATTGTCGTGTCAGTGCGCCCAGAGGCGTCTGGTGGCATCTGCTCCAGTGTGCCGTGCTCCTGTGAAATTCTGCCAAGCCTCCAAGACTTGCCAACGATTTCACCGAATCCAGGGATTCTTCCTGTGTCCTTGCTCATGGCAATCGCTCCAGCATCACACATGGCCTCATCCAAACCGTCTTTACCTCGTCCGGGGTAGTACGATATAACAGTTGCGAGTACGCGCTGTGAGATTCGTGGGCGGTCGATTAAAGTAGTATGAAGCTGCTGAAGATCGAGCATGGGGTAGTTGCCTAGTATCAAGCATGTCAACGTTTGTAGGTCACGATTTTCCGATTCAACGGACCTGCGTGCAACTCAAGAACGCCGTGCAGCTGAGAAGCTATCTTTGCCTTCGTGGACGCGCTGTGCGCTGCGGGTGTAGAACCAACAGAAAGCACGAAAGGCTGGTTGTGTGCAGCTTTGTTCGGCGAGTCTGCCAGCACTTCGAGAGCCATCGCTGCGGCGTCGTTCGCGAGGCGTACTTCGCCCGTTAAATACGACACAGCTTGCTCGAGAGAAGTTGACCCATAGGAGTCTCCAGCATGGCTATAAAAGCCGTAGACGGAAATCACGGGGGATTCAAAAACGGTTTTGATGAACGGTTTAAACAGTTCTGGCTTTGGAGATGTTCCGGCTCGTCTAGTTTTCGTGAGTGATGGTATCGTCAGATCAAGATTAGACTTACTTTTGTCCCCCATCCATTTTGATGAATGCCGACCATCTTTTTGGCTTTGCTTGCTTCTTCTCATACTCTTCCAGATGCTTGACTTGTTCCAGGTTATCCACGAAAATGCGGACTGTCCCACCATACTTCGTCATTTCCTCGTGAAGAGCAGACAGATCGTCGAGCTTGTTCAGCCCGACCGGAAGACCGTACAAGAGCTGTCTTTTGGTCAAGCGATGCAAGCTTAGGATTTCAAGAAGAAGCTGACGTCTTTCACGGTCCCATCCGCGATCAGTCCGCCTCTCGCGACTTCCCATGCCTCCATCATTGTTGAGACGATGACTGCGCTGGTTTTATCGACATCTGAAACGAGCTGAAGTCTTGATCCCTCCACTGTCTGATAATGACCGTTAGAAGATTGCCGGACATGCCTGATTCGGGGTATGCAATACCTTATGTGTCTTCAGGTGAGCTCTAAAACTTGCTCCCCAGTCTTTGGCATTTTGGTGCATCTTCGTGCAATTGTCCTTGAATGCAGCACGATCGACGACCAAGGCTGGTGTACGAAGTGCATCTAAAGGCTTTCCAACGAATTCTGCCACCAATGCCTCCTTGTTGGGCGTCAGGAGCTGCCATGGCGTCTTAGTCTGTGTAATGTTGGCCATGGTTGTGGAAATGAGTTAAGCAGCCCGATCACAGGATGAATCCAGCTATTTCTACATGACTGTGTACCCCATGGGTGCCCGCATGCTGTCTTATCTAGGCGTCCTCATCTCACGTGGTCATAATAACCTGTCTACTCGGACCGAGCTCTATGCTTCGTTCCAACTCGGCTCACTACTTAAGGGGGGTGGCTCCTTCATACTGAATCGTACACGGTGTCTCTATCTTCAGCGCACGATGGCAGGACAACCTCAGGCTATTGACCCAGAGATTCTTCCACGCCTCGATCCTGAGTACGTAGCATTCCATAACAAGTACATTGCGCATCTCCCCGCGCCTCATACTCAGCCATGGGATCCAAACATTCGTAACAAAGAGACTGTGCCAGGAGCCGCAGAAATATTGCAGGTGGGGAGTGTCAAGGATTATGATCTCAGCAAGACCAAGGTCCGCGTGTTTACTCCCGAAGGAACCCCACCTGAAGGGGGCTGGCCAGTGTACTGCTGGTATCATGGAGGTAATGGATTTCATTATGGTTAGGCATCGACTGGGCTAGACAAGTTTTCATCCGAACAGGTGGCTGGACGCTAGGGAGCATCAGCGCCGAGAATGCGTTTTGCTCTCGTCTTTGCAAAGGTAGGGAAACAAACTTCATCGACAATTGTTCACTCCTCCTGACTTTACTGGGCACAGGGGCCAAATGTGTGGTCGCAACTGTTGACTATCGTCTCGCTCCCGAGCATCCATACCCTGCCGCCGTCGAGGACTCTTTCGAGACTCTTCAGTGGGTATACGAGAAGGGGCCGTCACTCCTTGGCATCAACCCCGCCCTCATTGCTCTTGGGGGCTCATCGGCGTACGAACCTTTTTTAAACCGAAGGAAGCTCGCTAACAATGTAGATATAGGGGCGGAAACCTTGCAGCCATCATCTCCATGAAAGCTGCGCAGCTTACCCCTCCGATTCCCCTAGTACTGGCACAAATGATCGTTCCAGTGACGGATAACACCGCACAGCCTACCGGCGAACAATACCCCTCATGGAAGGAGTGTGCCAACACCGTGTGGCTCAATTCCGGTCGCATGATCTGGTTCCGCGATTTCTACGTCCCGAACGAGGCAGACAGGACCAACTGGGAGTGCTCCCCTATTTTTGCCCCAGACGAATTGTTGGCGAAGACACCAACAACATGGGTAGCTGTCATGGAACTTGATATTCTTAGAGATGAAGGTCTTGCATACGCAGAGAAGTTGAAGAAGGTGGGAGTGTCCGTCACGCATAAGGTGTATAACAAGGCACCCCATCAGATTCTGGCTATGGACGGTACGATTATCTCATTATCAAGGATAGAACATGCGGCTGACCATACGATCGTCCGAAAATCGGACTGTTCAACGCATCACAGGGTCGGTGACAGTTCCATTTATGTTCTCCTCGATGCTCATTGTTTCTGAACAGGGTGCTTGCGATTGGGCAAGAGCTTGTTACCGATGCGACCGCGAACTTGGCGGAGGCTTTTGGTACATTGTAGTACCTCACGAGATCGATGTTCAAGTACATAACTATATCAATCGGAGAAGATCTTTCATGAACAGGCACTTGTATTACAGTATAGTACATGCTACCCAGACTCGGTTATGCAGCAGCGATGGCTTCAATTTCGACATCGAAGTCCATAGGGAGCTTGCCTGCCTGGATGCAAGTACGTGCAGGCCGGGGCTCTGGGACGATCTATGGGAAATCCATATCTTACTCATAGGAGGGGAACTGAGGTGGAGGCGCGGGCAACCCACCTGAACGTATGCTTCATTCATTCTCTCGAAGTCGTCCATGTTTTTCAGGTAGATGTTAACTTTCACGACCTTGTCCCAAGAGGAGCCAGCTGCGTTCAAGACGTCACCAAGGTTGTTGAGGCACTGTTTCTGTTGGATTCGTCGAAGCTAAGACCAGAGATGTTGTGAAAGCTGCGGTCATTGGCGACTTACGGTGTGAGCTTGGATGTCGCCTGGCACGGGCTTCCCCTCCTTATCCACAGGAGTCTGACCGCTGAGGAAGATGAGACCTGGGACCTTCACCGCATGCGCTATACAGAAGCAGATTCAGGCATCCACAAGACGGTGAATGCAATCTAAAGCGCACAATAAATATTCCTCTGGGGCCTTTCTGAGCTATTGATCTTTTGGATGGTGGCCATGATAACTAGAGGATGGGGTGGCTTGGACAGTCGTTCATGGGTCTCATGGTGAAGACGAGAATAAATGGGATCAGGTTCGGCTCGACTCGCCGTTATCCACCAACTTCCCGTGCTCCCAGGTCTTTAAGTTCTCAAGTTGCAGTTTCCTCCTAACAGCTATTCGGAATTAATCACAACCGTTGCTCCCTTGTAACCCCGCTGTTGCTGTTGATTATCTCGATAGGTACGCATAGCAATACAGAACCTGTTGGTCGGTTTACCCCCCAAACCAAGTCTACAACCAAGGATCAATCTGTAACTTCGTTCTTGGCTTGGTAATGATCATTTGGTCAGTTGATAGGTCGCTGTCACAGGTGAGTAGCATGGGACCCAAAAACAAACCAAGAATTGGTCACAGTGGACAGTCACACTCGAACAGAACGGCTCCTAAAGCCGAAACCTGGTTGAACCATATCATGATAGAAGGGGCCAATTGATAGGATATCTGATCGTGAGCTGGTGCATAGTGCTTCTTGGTGGTAGATACCAAAGCAACCACAGGGGACTTTGGGATGAGTTCGAATCCACCCTCGAAAATGACGTACGATACCAAAGCGTGCACTAAACCAAACCACAACGGATTCCATTGAGTGGCGGTCCCTTCCAAGCATAAATTGGGGCAACGAAGACGCAATTTCGCGTCGCTGACTGGTAACGGGACAGATTGCCAAGTTTCCGTGGTATTTAGGATCTGGCGGATTTGAGGTGTTTCCCAATAATCAAGCTGGCACTCACGCAGGAACCAAGATACAAATCAGATAGTCAAGGCGACGCAGGTCAATGAGTCGCCTCATCAAGCACGGACCGAAGAAGCACGCGTCAATTATTCTCGAATCATGTCAAATCTACAGAAAGACTTTGTTTGAGGAGATGAAGCAGAGTACAGCAAAAGTGGAAACTCGGCCGTTAACCTGCTTCTGCGTGGCCTTGCGCAATGTATGCACAAGAATTTTTTTTGAAGGTGTACCGAAAAAATGGCCATATTTGCAACCTGCAGCGCGCAATAATTAATATCATTCGTGTTCAAAAAAACGAATCCTCTGCAAAGTACTGAGTATTTGGTTAGTCACCGAAAAGTGGACGGTCTTTTATTGGTGAGCCATCATGATAGCATCGGAGATAAACGTGGCGGAAACTTGTCGCCCTCCGAACCAGCGTCCGTTCAGCCCTTGGACGGCATCCTTCGCGGAGTCGATGCTGTCAAATTTCAGGTATATCTCGCCCTGTTTACAAGCTCAGCCGGGAACGCCGTACGATAGAAAGGGCACTAACCTGGCTGTCTTTCTCGACTTTGATCGCGTCAACTTTGCCGTACTTCTCTTCACATTCACCTTTGACATCGTCAGCAAGTTCCTTGTCCCAGTCGCGTTCAGTTTCCCTGCATGGTCGTGAGTAGACAAAAAGAAGTGAAGTGAAGTCATAACCCACTCTTCTGGGCTAAACATGTCTTTCAGCAGGATTGAGCGCGATTGCATGGACTGAGGAATATTCGGCTTAGAACTGCCAACATAATAAGACCCGTGAGTGAATGATGTGAATATGAAGTGGATGAAACGTACACAGGCATAGGCTTTGGAGCTGGCTCGATTCTGGCAAGTTTCTGCATTAGCGCTTGACGTGATGCTGCGTTCAAATTACCACCTAGAGAAATCACAATGAGCCATATGTCCAGCGTTTCTTTCAGTGTTAACTTACCGCCAACTTCGTCCAATGAGTCTTGCTGGGTGTATTTCACCGTGCCTTTTTCATGCACTGTATTGACACGGAGCTGGAAAAGATGTGAGCAAACACAACATGATGAGACTCAGCCAGTTCACATACCGTCCTTCCGGCGAGCTCGAAGCCCTCCATCTGCTCCAAAGCCATCTTGGCATCGTCTGCCCTCTTGTACCTGTCACAAACACATCAATGCCATTTGCATAAAGCATCTAGAAAGCAACTTACTGCACGAATGCATAACCCTTACTTCTACCGGTCATTGGATCCCTATGCAGATCAACAAATTCCAGTTCGCCAAATGGCTCAAAGACCTGTTTGATATCGGATTCGGTAAGGTTGAAGTGTAAAGAACCGACGTAGAGTCTGTGAGATATCCCTGTGTAAGCCACGCTAGTTCAAGCTCGACCAAGGAAAATGACCCACTGCATTGCCCCGTGGGATGCGTTGACGCCGGGGGGAAGATTCAGATTCCTGTGGCGCGGTGTCAGCAAGATAAGACAGAAAAATAAATCACTAACCCGTCTCCTGGGTGAAGCCTATTCCTTTCTGATTCAGTCAACTGGACCATGATAGGTAAACCCATTACGACTGTGCCACTCAGGGCAAGAGCTTTCTCGACAAGATCGATCGAACGAAATTCGACATATCCAATGCTATACAAGACGATCAGCCATGCGTGACATTGATTAGCTCGCGACTCACCCTTTAGACCGACGAGAAAGCCTGTCCGTAACAATGCGAGAATCCATGACGGTGCCTTCACCCAACTTGTCTTCGAAGAAGTACCCAAGATCACGCGCCGTGAGACGGGCGGCTAGTTGAGAAACAAAGACAGACCGAGCTTCAGAGTCGTCTTCCTTGGGCTCGTCAGGGTTGTAATCCTCCTGGGGAGGGGCCTCGTATGTCGGGGAGGCACGCCTGGAAATTACACCGTTAAAGGGGGAGAGAAAAGTACCGAATGAAAGCACGTACTTCACGGGAGGGCTTCGCCTCAATGAGCGCCTGTCGAGCTCATCTTCATCGAGTGGCGTGTCGTCAATGGGAGGACGCTTCGAGTCCCGACGATCTTTGCCTCCACGGTACCGCAGAGGATCATCGAACTCATCGCGGGGGTCCCTAGCCCTCCTGTCGTCGTACCTATGTTCACGTGAGCGATCTCTGCGGTCAGAAGTCCTGCTTCGAGGACTATCCTTGGGTGGAGGGGGTAGGCCTGCAGAAGGGGGCGGAGGAGGAAGCGAGCCATTGTTCTCATCGTGCCTCTTCCTCTTTGACCGTTCTTCCTGATCCTTCAATTCTGGTGATTCTTCCCCATCATCTCTCTTCCGGCGTCTCTCCTTATCTCTATCGTCGCGGTCACGGCGACGACTCTCGCCTGCCTCTCGCCTGTCATCACCGCGGTGACGCCGCTCTCTTTCTCTGTCCCTATCCCTGTCTCGCTCCCGTTCCCTGTCTCTGTGAGACCTGTCGCGAGACCTGCTTCGTCTGTCTCTGTCTCGATAGTCTCTCTCGCTGCCTCGGTCGCGGCTTCGTCGACGTTTATCATCGCTGTCTCTATCTCTGTCCCTGCGCCTATCTCGTCGGTCTCTGGAGGGAGACTTGTGCGAGCGCCTTGTGCGGTGGGTGTCTGAGGAATGGTTACGAGATCTGTAGAACAACACAGCATAGTTAACATCAAGCTCTACAACGAGCTCAAAGCAACAAGGACACCTACGATTTTCTGTTTGGAGACATGTCAACGTCCATCTTGCCGTTGGTAGACATTTCAGAACTTTACAAGCCTCAATGCTGCCTCATTCAAAAGTCGAGGTTCTGGAGAAAGCAAACACGCGAAAACTTCATTCCAAACTCAAGCACAGCCACCGTCACATTTGGAGATTGGGCTCTCGCCGTCTTGACTGAACAGCGAATAGTTTATACATTGGTTGGGGCCTGTCTATTTCACAAAAATGATACACTACAGCTACAGGAGACCAGCTAATCTGGCCCTAACACGCTTCTCTGCCTGGACGAGCTCCATCTCCTCAGAGCGTCTGTAGAGCTCGTTCAAGGGGTTGGCATCACCCTCCTTCTCGAGGTCGTCCTCAATCAAGCTGAAGGCCTTGCAGAATTTGCCGTTCAAAACCTGAAAGATGAGTCAGTATTTCAAAAAACTCTGAGGCGGAAAAGAGGGTCAGCCCACCTGGTTGTACAATATGTCCTTGAAGTGGTCACGCATCGCTTCGCCATTAAGGGCGAGCGCACCGCTCAGTTGGCCATATTGCGAGACCGTGGAATGGTGCTTGAGCTGTTCATAGGTTAGTTAGTTTTCTATATGTGAAAAATATGACCGCATACCTGTGTTACGAAACCATCGTCTGCTGCGCGCTCGAAGATTTCTGCAGGCTCCTTGGACATCCACCTGAAAACCCCTGAGTATGTCGGTAACAGATATTAACACGAAATCGCTCACATCTCGTAGCAGAGGGCCTCGTCTGAGCACCCAGCATCTTTGAGGACGTTAAATGCCTCTCTGGGGGCGAGATACATAAGCGCGACACAGAGAAAATATCCTGAACGCTCACCTGAACATCATGATGATGTTAGGCCAGAGCGCTTGTTCTGCCATGAGATCCATAGCGGTCTCCTCCCGAACAGACGACGCAATAGCACCCTGTTTGGTCGCACCAATAGCCCTGGAAAGTGCCAGTGCACTTGCCCATCCATTTCCAGTTCCGTCCTGCTCGACGGAGACGAAGCAGGGGAAACCTCGGCCTTTCTCATACAACGAACGGACTGATGAGCCGATCATTCTAAGAACTCAATCGTTAGCAGTCGTGTGACAACAAGGTGCAAACAAGTACCTAGGGGCAACCATTACGACTTCCTGACTAGGCTGGAATTTAAGGAGACCGAAGAAGACGTTGTATCCACTAGCAACAACGATCGTAGTGTTGGGCTTCATCTTCGGCGAGAACTGCTCGTTGAACACACGGGGTTGGACTTGATCGGGGATGAGGATAAACAGCACTATAGGAGAGCGATATTCGTGAGTCGGCATGCGTTGACGATGCAACTGGAGCTTACCATCTGCAACCTCTGCAGCCTTTCCAAAGTCGTGCTCGACATGGAAGCCTTTGGCCTTCGCAGTATCGGCGTAAGAGTCTACACGGTTGGCAATCAAAATCTGGTCGTTTGGGATACCAGTATCACGCAAGTTCTGCGCTTGTGCAGAGCCTTGGTTTCCGAAGCTAGGCATGCTCGGTGAGTGAGATTCAGCGCATGAAGGCAAAAGTCCTTACCCCAGGAAGACGATCTTCTTGTTGCTCAGGACTCCGAGGTCCGCATCAGTGTCGTAGTAGCTGGGCAATCGAAACCTCAGTACAACGTCCATTCATCAGCGGAACATCACAAACATCTTAGCTTGAGGCATGAGAGGCAGAAAGGCGTGTGCAACAGCTAAACGGCGTAGCGGGGAACCTTGATACTGCAAACCCCTTTATCATGGGGCCTCTTTTAAAAGCCCAATAAAAGCCTACCAAAACCCACAATACGGAGCCCCAGCCGAACGTCAGTCAGAACTATCCGTTCATGGTCACGTTCGCCAGAAGGACATCTAAAACGGGAATATGGGTACTGTGAATGTGAGATCGTACAAGGGTCATGAGGAGGTCATAATACCTGAGCATACGGACCGGGATCACCGTATGCCCCGCACTCCCTTGACATGTGCGTCCGGTCGGTCGTTCAGAGAACCAGGAGGGAACCGTATATTTGCGAATGACAACATAGATATCTGAGTCGACCACTTTCAAGATTCAGCTACACCGTGATGTCGCTGCTTGCAGGAAAGATCGTGTGTATCACTGGATCGTCGCGAGGAATCGGTAGAGCATGCGCTGTCGAGTCAGCTAAACATGGCGCGACCGGCTTAATTTTGCACTATTTTGGAGACCAGGAAACAGAAGCGGAGCTCCTGTCGCTGCAACAAGAGATAGAAACAACCCACAGTCACTGCAAAGTCGTCGGCGTGCCCGGCGATATCGCGGACTCGAAGACTTCACAGCAGGTGAGTTATCTTGCTCGTTACCACGCTTGACCTGAAACAAGATGTTCAACAGATCGTGACAGTTGGTGTCGAGGCCTTCGGACGAATCGGTACCTAGGTATGGAATCCGACTCTTGAACCCATGCTGATAGTGTGTTGGAATAGATGTCCTCGTTAGCAATGCGGGGATATGTCCATTCGCTGAATTCTTGACCATGCCTCATGCGACATGGGAACGGACAAGATCAGTAAATTTGGACGGTTCATTTTACGTGGTCCAAGGTAAGCCTTTTACCTCCTGCTCCTGTCAACCAATGAGGTGCTATCGCAGCATATACAGCTGTCGCCAATCAAATGAAGGCCCAAGTGCCGCAAGGCGGGTCCATCATCGGGCTGGCCTCCATTTCGGCGCTTGTCGGTGGTGAATTCCAATGGTAAGCAATCAAAGTTGAACATCACAAGAACACAGATCTACATCTTGATATCTAGTCACTACACCCCGACAAAAGCTGGCATCTTGTCAATGATGCAGAGTTGCGCAATTGCGCTCGGAAAGTATAATATTCGCTGCAATGCCATCCTTCCCGGCACAATCGCCACCGACATCAACAAGGAAGATCTTGCCAACCAAGAAAAACGAGACTACACGATCAAACGCACTGTGCTGGGCCGATTAGGACGTGAGAGTTCCCTCTTGGAGGTCATGACTGAGTACTGAATGAAGCCTTCACAGAGCCCGATGATATTGCAGGCCCGATGGTATTCTTGGCCAGTGATCTTGCAAAGTATGTCACGGGCGCTCAACTACTTGTCGACGGAGGTCTTTTCGTCAATCTCCAGTAGCCGACGAAGAAGCTACAATTTCTGAGTAGCAGTGTATCATTCCGACTATGTACACATACCTCCTTCACTCCTATCTAAGCGTCTTATTGGAATTCTGCGGACTCCAGACCTGTTATTGGTCCCATTTCCTTCCCACCCACAACAGCAGGTTTCGCATCGACCAAGACCGCCGCCCACCTTGCCCACTCTTTCGTAGGGTTTCTCCACGCATGGAGCGTCCCTCTCTGAATGACCACATCCCCGGGATTCTTGAGGTGCCTTTCGGTACCATCATCAGTGATATGTATCACTTCACCCTGGACTATATTCACATGCAATTAATGAGTGTCGATTGCGGATCATACGGAACGACGTACTGAGTATGTTGTAGTCAATGGACGGTGTCCGGTGCTGGATGGACCGATCAGCATCATTTGATGGTACCGATTCGACGTAGGTAAAGGAAGCTAGAATGCCTTCTGATACGTACCATGGGAGTCACAGCACCTGGTGCGAGGTCAGTGTACCTAAAATTGGTCGCACCGCTCTGGATGAGGCCCAGTGTCCCCAGCTGGCGTTTGCCTCCATCTTCCCTATAGTACATCACGGTACACCGGACCAGAGGAGCGTTTCATTAAGGGCCCGCATCACATGAGTAGGCTTACGGCTCACGAAGAATTGTTATCATTCGTGGGCAAACCATCGATGGTGGCCCAGTACCCGCCGGTCCGGATTTGACCTGCTCCTCCAAGGGCAGCAGCCTAGAAGTAGCTGATTGATAAACCTGGACTTGAGTGCGAGCAGAAAAACGCACCTCTGACTCAATGGTGGAATCATCAACTTGGACTGATTTGCCATCAGCTCCATGGGAAGTGACGATACGACGCGGTGCTGGAGGGGGGACCGACTGTGAGGTTGACATTTGTGGTATTTAGTTGCCAAGAGATTAGGGAACACTTTGACTGATACTTATATAGTCCTTCGCTGTGGCCATGGTCATGCGGCACCATATGTGCGGGGGGTCGCACCGCAGGCTCCTGGAACTGTGATACAGGAGAACATACAACGGTCCTGTCTATTGACTGGGTCAGCGCGTACCATGTAGTGCGACCATGTGTTCTGAAGATCTCATGGGACAAGCGCAGTTCTTTCGGCAGTTGACAAGCAGCGTACACTATTCCACCTTTACGGCTTAGATTGTAATCTGTAAAGCAAAGCAGACACTATCACAAAGCGTTCACAGAGCCACCAACAAACACAGCAGATATAAAGCGAAATACATGCAGCAACAAAATATCAAAGCGCAGTGTCTGGTCAACGAAGTCAGTGAACAAGCAGAAAACAGTGTACGACACCACTCACAGTAGTAGTACTCGTCGATAAGTGGTATCCAGTCCTTCACAATCGCACTGAACACGCCGATTATGGGTTTGGTAGCTACGCTTTCCACCATTGACTCGATCTTCGGGCTGGAAACCGAAGAAATCCTTTCAGTCCATGTGTTGGTCCCTACCAGGCATATGAAACATACCGCGTGTATGACTCCCATACAGATCCACGGAGAAGGTACCAAGCCATGTCTCGGTCTCTGCGGGCATATTCGTCCCGCTCTACGGTTGCAGACGGGGATGGTACTCGGCGTAAATTGCGTGATACAAGCTCAAGTGCAAACGCTGTCACGAGTGCGCGGTCTTTGTGCTTCCCAGTGCCCAGCATCGCCGCTATGAATCATTCAGTTGGAGAACTCCTGAAGATTGCCAAGTTCCCTACCGTAGATAAGAGGTCGTAAGATGTATACGGCCTCGGCGACCCAGTCCCGGGCCGACAAGAGAGGTTTCACGAGTTGCAGGGAGGGCCTGACAGAAGATGTGGTCAGTGCCTTTGGGAGAAGATAGTCTTCCACAGACGTATCAGAGCGTCCGGGAGGAGGTAGAGTTAGCATTATAGGGCTGGGATGCAAAGGAACACGGTTGTTCCTGAGGTGATCGGGAGTTGGCGGGGGAGATGAGGAAGGAGTGGTTGGAGCGAGCGTGGGGGATGAATGGATCGACGAAGGGGGCAGAGACGCTGGGTCAATGTCCCGTTCAGGGATGGGAGGTGATAGTAGTGGTCTCCGAGTGAGCCTCAGCAGGGCAAAGCGGAGGATTACCCTAACGGTCAACTCATATGAACACGATGTCGGGCTAGGTATTTTTCCAAGTTGCTTACTTGATAGTTTCGAGTAAAATGATACCTCTCCATCTATTCTTATTAGAGATCTTGCGCTTCATTCCCATCTCAATGAGAAGTTGGGTGAACCGAATGAGTTCGAGGGCGCGAGCGGCCCATTTGTAGAGACTCTCCTTGTCAGACCACGCGCGAGTGTATCTGGTATGGAGGGGAATCGGGAGAATGGGGTTCCAGTTAGGATCACTCTGCACTATTCTTGCTAGCAGCGTGTCATGATACAGGCTTGTGACATTGAGCAGAGCAGATACTGCATGAAGACACAAGTCACTTATTACACAACCTAGCACATGTTAGCATTGATAGGACTGACAGGCTTCTGAGGCGAGCTCGGCATCCTTGAACCTTCCAGGTAAGAACCAAGTTACAGATCTGAGGGAGGATTCGAGGGTGGAGATAGTGGAGACATTGTTGACGAGAAAGTTTTCATATTTCGCCAGAGTCGACGACATAAAGGAAGGAGTGACTAGAGAACAGCAGGTCGTGCGGCGAATTGCAACGGTGCGGAGAAAGCAGCTGAACACGGTCTGGCAATACTGACGCTCGACATGCCGGTGTTGTTCCCACGTGTTTTACTTACAAGGAGTACACCAGGACTCGAGTCCACAAAGTGCTACAACAGGCTACAGCTGTCATTAAGTTACTGATATTGCTCGTTCCGTGAAGGTTTGAGAACGACGGAGGCGGTGGACATGACGGTTCTCAGAGGTGGATAACCGGACGATTGTCAAGTCGATGTTCTTGTATCTTACACGTCATGATATACTACTGGACCCCTCCACGCTATGAGGCAAACGACCTCCTCGCTTGGTGCAGACCAGGTCAAGCGTGTCATACCGTTTCATTGAGCGGTCGACCGTATGACGAGACCCACTTGAATTCAGGTACCTGCGGCTGCATCTGGCGCGATAAATTTCTCAACTGAATTGCTCTTGCGTTTACCGTCGCGTCCAACCTTGCTCCATCTGAACTTCTTCGTCGGATCTCGTCGTTAATTGTGGTGACAATGAACGCATGTTTTTATGTTTTATTACACGGACGATGGATTGATGTACAAACTTGGTCTACAAACATGATGCAAAAGTAGCCGATCAATAATGTGAGATTCGCCTAACAAACTCGTGTTCATGGCTGTCATGCCTTTATAAATCGTTACTCTGACATCTCGGCACCCAGATGCACAGAGATTCAACGTCCAGTACTATCACCCTGCCTCCACTAGACTACCTACAGGCTAGTCCAGTCAGAGGCCAACTTGAACCTCATGATGAGGCGACAAGAAAATCAGGCTGGCGTTTTCTCCAGTGCACTGACACTCCCAACGAACTCAAGGTGAGTACAAAAAGTTCTTGTAAAATTTACAGGAAACTCATAGCTTGCATCCAAGGTACTATTACCTCCTCGCACCGCCCAAATTTATGCTCTGCTATTGCAGGCAGAGCTGACCGAGCTGGCAAAGCAGCGTGAGGCCTCCTGGGAGCACATCCTCGATGTTCGCCGTCTTAAAGATCGCATGATCAGGAAATGTCAACGTCTCGCACAAGCCTACTCTGCCAACACCTCTGGCAGCGCACGCATCCCCTTCCTCACTCTTCATGCTCCAGCCGACTTTCGGCTCAAGGAGATGGAAAAGTGGATTCGCCGCGTCGAGGGACCTGACGCCTTGAAGAAGCTGAAAATGATCCCCTCTGATACACTCAAACCGCGCAGTTCGTTCTGTTGCGACCGCTGTGCAAACATGGTCCCGCAGCACCACACCGTATCAAGTCGCCGATCGTCCATGCAGTCGATGCACTCGACGCATTCCCGCCGATCGTCCGTATCAGAGAGATTGCCGCCCAAAGCAACTCCTCCAGTCTCGAGACGTTCCAGCGTATCCAGAGGAAATTCGATGGATATCATCCCCAAATCATCCCCACCCGGGAGCTCAATCGTCCTCAACGAAAGCACCTCACACGAGGTCAGAGCACAGGCAACCCATGTCCAGGAACGTACCAGTAGGAGCATGCGCGAATCCAGCCATTTCCAGGAATCCAGTCATCTCCGGGAATCCGTCAGCTCCCGGGAGGCGTCCATGTCCCAAGAACGTACGCAAGGCCGCGCCTCCAAGCACCAGAGGAGCATGTCCATTGACGAGAGCAGGTTTACGGCAGAAGGCATGTTCCGTGAGACGAAGCGTGCTATCCATATGATCCCCGAGGACCCGCACGAGCTCAGCACCGATCGGAGTAATCACTCCGTTGTCGAGAGCCACCACGAGGTGGAGTCTCTCGGGCGCTTGTCCATCGCATCCCCAGATCCACTACCCGTTCCCTATCATGGGTCTACCTCGGCCGATTTCTTGGAAATATGCGATAGTCCTGTGGACATGACACAGACTGAAGTTAGAGTTAGGCCTCGGCGGCTAGACTCTTCTGAAGAGGATAGTACACCCTCTCCCCCGTCCGAAGATGAGCCTACCGCAGATGGTCAGCCACGGCCAGATTCCCTGCGCAGGCGAAGTAGCCTCAAGCGCAATAATTCCGATCTCCGGCTGAGCATGGCCTATTCCACGAAAACCGTATCCTGGGCCATGGATCGCGATTGGGCACAGCAAATGCATAAGTACCACGCTGCTGCCGCACAGGTGGAGCATGCAGGTGAGTTTCATCTTCGCCGCCTATCTGCGAACTGCCAGCGTTCTTACGAACTGGATAGACGAGGAGTGGGGTGAGGTATGCGAGAAGTATAAGGAGGAGCTCGCAGGGTTGAAAGCACTACGTCGCAATGTCACGCATACGCTGTCGAAGCTGAAGCTAGAGGCTGAGAAACTCCAGCGTGAGGACGAAGTCATCCGAGACCAGGAGGAGAAGCTGCGCATGGGATATGAACAGCTGGAGCAGAAACACGGACAGTACCGAGCTAAGGGTGAGAACCTTGTTCCCTCGTGTATACCACCTGGACAACTCGTGCTGACCTAGACTATCTTTGAACCTTCGGTAGTTAAAGCAGCCTTGCAAGAGACTGAGCAAGTTTTGACTCTCTGTGGTACGAAACGGGATGACGAACTAGACGGATCATGATGGATCCCTTTCGTGGGGAGCGCTCCTTATCTGCATATTACTTCTCCCGACGGCAGCACATTGGTTAGAGTTCATAACATTGTATCGTGTGCTGTTGCTGTGTTTTACTGCTCTCATATTGTTAACAGTTACTCGTCTTTCCTGCTTGTTCTCATTGGAAACAATCTCGCATACTTGGCCTTATATCACCATACCCCCTTGTACTATACACGCTACATTGATCTTGGATATTCTATTAACTGTTAGAAGAACGTGCCAGGAGTGTTTCTCTACCATCGAGATTGTCACAACTCCTGGATGCTCTCATGCGCCGTCACTCCGAAGATGAATATTACGATCAATCGCACGTATCTACGTACAATCTATAAACACAAGGGCTAATATAATGGTGACGCCAAAGTCCAGATAGGCCATATGTATCGCAGCCAGTACGTCTATGATAGCTTCGAGTTCCGCCGTCGCTTCGCCTGAACCCACCAATATCGCACCAACGACAAGAAACTACACTCAAGCGTGAGCACCAGCGCAAGGACAATCGCAAACCAGTAGTATGGCCCAGAAGGAACCGGAGGGTCGATGGTGTTCCGTGGTATATGTAAGTTCATCGAGAACAGACCTGGATTGCAGTACGTCATACATAAATGGTGATTCGCAACGAACGGTGGAAGGGACGCACCAATGACTGGGCCTGGGACTAGGGCTCCTAAACTCACGAGAGTGAGCAGCAGAATGGCTTTATCAGCGCCTTTCTTTGCGTGTGATACACTCATCCGCAGCTGCGAAAGATAGGCAGGGTGTGATTCACTAAGCATATGCTCGTAGTGGAAGAGCGCTTGTTGAAGCGTTAGGATATGATCTGTGGAGCGTTCAATCGGCTTGTGGTGAGACTTCGTAAAAAGAGATCGCACCTTGAACGTCTCCCATATATATAGCAATGTCAAGGTCATCGCTATGTACGTTCTGGCCTAGCCTTCCAGCGGTCGTCAGAAAACGTTTCCGGACTTGTGACACCACCTCAGACTTCGAGGCCAGTAGTCGACTCAGGGACGTAACAAGTCTCCTTGTGCGCGCCATGCGCCGGAGAGTCGATGCCGTCGTCGCCTCAGGAGGCGACTTGAGATGGATCTTGGGCACTGATGTAACTGTCGATATCCAGGATCCAATTTTCCGCCTCAAGCGACGAAAAATAAGCGGGCGCGTTGGACGAGGCATCGAGAATCGCGTTCTCAAGCTGCTAGTAGTCTTTGTAGCCTTTTCATCAAGCGAGTCGGACGAAGGTTTTTCTTCCGGGACTGGAAGATTAGTGACATCAACAGTAACAGAGCTCGCCACTGAGACATTGTCGATGGGATCTCCGTTGGAAAATACGAGCGCTTCTATCGCAGCTACCTCCTTTTCGATTTCCTTCAAGGCTGGAAAGAACGAGTCGACAATGGAGTCTAAAAGACCATGGGCGATCCAATCTGCCTCATAATTTTAGCTCTTCGACGTATCGAGGAGTCGGATCTAAGGGGCACTTACCCGAAGACATGTGGAAACTGTCCCGCAAAAGCTTCACTCTATTCCGCACACGTTCGGTATGTTCTAAAGGGTGTCGCTCAATATATGCCATTGGATATACTGCAGATCTGCGTACCTGATATATCCGTAAAATGGAACTGGGGTAGTGAATGCTTAGCCAATGAGTTCAATGGACGGCGAGGTGTCCGAAGAGACGAACCGTGCATATGCCCTCGCGAAATACGACCAAATATACATTAGCTTCTCCAATTAATCCCTCATCTGACTGATAGACGTCGCCTTCAGCGTGGCTGCGCTGTTTGAATCGTTCACGGGCTGCCGTACTCTCTATAGCCCGGAACACGATAAAATGATAGCCGAGTTTAGGAAATAGCTCAAGCTTCTCCCGCGTGTCCTGCTGGAGGATGTCTTCGAGGGTTAATGGATGAAGATGAAGAAGCTGATGATATATTCTTAGAGACATGAACGCTGATTACGGAGACTAGGTGCATACTTTTCCAATTGCCCGCATGTCATCCCATGATGGGTTGGCGACGTCAAGCCACCAAGCCTTGGGAGCTCGTCGTGTATTTGGAGGGGTAGTGGGAAGTAGTGACGTAGGTGTTCGTACACCAGGTGCCTCCTTCTGTTTGCCCTTCCTCGCGGATCGCAGAGCGGTCAGGTCTGTAAACGAGGCAGGACGACTGGGTGCTCTAAGCGAGTCGGGTAACATATAGTCATGATGCACGGGCAATGGAGGAGATATCGGTGGTGGTCGCGCCTTATCCTTGTTCTTACGCAACCTGGACGGCCTTTTCAGGGCACTCTCAAGCTGACTGAGTACATGCGGCAACGAAGACGCTTGGGAAACATTCTCTGCTGGGTAATCCGAATTTGAGCTTGACAGTTGGCGACTGCCGAAACTCAGCTCTGGTGGCAGGTAAAGTGTAAATTCGCGGGGAACCTGTCTAGATTCCTGTCTAGCACGGATACGTGCTGCTATGTCTCGTTCTGATGCGACGGATTGGAGATTGACGGAGCTTGACTTGTGCCTTCGCCGGCGGCTATGTCGAGGGCGAGTGAAAACTGAAGAGCGATGCGAATAAGACGAAAGCGACGATGCAGAGGACGAAGATGAAGACGCGGAAGAGTTTCGGCGTGCCCAGCGGGAGATTGCGTTCTCCACCACTGCTGCCAACGCACCGATGCCGGTTATGAATGACCCGGAAGAGCTTGAAGACGAAGAAGACGAAGACGAGGAAATTGATTGGATGTCGACTGGCCTGGGAGGCGGTGGGCAATCACCGCGGTAAATGTCATTGTCTATTTCTTCTTCAGGCCCTTCTTGGGTATCAGATAAGTCGTGTATAGAAACCATGAGGATCGTAAAAATACAGCAGGAAAGGAAAGAAAGATATTTGACGCTCAACGTTGCGCTCGACGAGGAGGAGTTGTAATGAAAAGCGCGTGCATTGCCCGCTGGTAGTGAACGTCGCCGGTAACTTTTTGGAGCTCGGTCCACCAGGGAAAGCAGTGGGACTCCCCCCCCCAGGGCGATCAGCTTAATAAAGTAACTTTTCCCCACATTCATTCTGCCGCCACGCACGGAACAAAAACTAACTTCGGAACCAGATCTTGGACGGGCTCCATGATGACAGAAAGCAGTTAATGGATGTGTTTGTATTTCCTTTGATATTGACACTTCGCCATGCAAATGCTGTTA
>KN839837.1:747305-843775 GCA_000827185.1 Hydnomerulius pinastri MD-312
CCAGATCTTGGACGGGCTCCATGATGACAGAAAGCAGTTAATGGATGTGTTTGTATTTCCTTTGATATTGACACTTCGCCATGCAAATGCTGTTACAGCTATTTGCATATTGATGTAGCGGTCCAGACATTTTCCAGCTTAGGGCAAGTTCAGCTCCGACATTTAGTTGGCAATCCGACGCACCTACCCGCCATTTCCTTACTTGGAAGGCATCGTACCGGGATGCAAGGGTTTCTTGCTGACGCGACGCGCCTCGCTGGACAATGCACTCATGTTTTGCGACGACTGTCCATGAGATTCTATGAGTAAAAATGTTGCAATAACTATATAACAGTGAAGTCGAATCCAAGTACTATTTCACTGAGCTCAAGATCATAATGCAACCTCTTGATGCTGCCGGCCATCATGAGTAGAGTCATTGACGAGCACGACGCACCCGGCGAGCACTACGTCAGGCACGCCGTTGACCGCAGTAGCCCGCTCCTGCCACCCCTAGCTTACCCATGCCATGTCCTGCAGGGACCTGGTATTCCCGGCGGGCCATTTGCAGCCATTCTGACATTCGTCCCTCATGTCCCTCCGGGATTTCTTCCACATTACCCGCCTTATCCGATGCCTGCTGTCGCTGCATTCCTACCGCTGTACCTGATTCATCTCGCCATGGTGCCGCCAAATGCTGGTGTCCCATTCGAAGCACGGCCCAGTCTCCTACCTATCCGTCAGCAACGAGGGTCGCTCTCCATTGGTTGCATGCGATCGACGACGCTGATACACATCCAGTCTTGCAGTACAGTGTGTTGATTCGATGCTGAGTGGACTGAGTAACACCAGCGAGTACTCGTGTCTCACGGCAGGTCAGCGGTACCTCAGCTTGTCGAGAGATGTCGACAATGATCTGCTTCACATCATCAGAGATTTGTTGGCATCGTCCAGCCATAGAGAAGTGAACGATTGGATGAGCGAGGACACCTAGTGCTGTGAGAGGGGCACGTGCATTTAAAAAAAAAAAAAAAAAAAAAGAGAGGGGCACGTGCCGAGCTGCTGCCGAGTTTCTCAGAATTCCGACTCCGAATATTGCTAGAAATGGTAGCGCTACATCAATATGCAAATAGCTGTAAGTACAGATAAGAAACTGTTCAAGAAAATAGAGATAGCCGACATAATACATTTCATACAAAGATGTAGGTAAAAACACCAATCCAAGCTATCCACATTCAGTGCTGCCTACCCTGAGTCTTGACAATCTCCTTCAACACGGCCCCAACATGGCTTTCATGAGCAAGGCTAGTTAGCCAAGAAGTAGTAGATGACTGTTTTCCACCATTAGCATTCGTCGTCTCGACTTGAGTTGTGACCTGCTTGAATAACTCTGTCCCAAGCTCTGTTCCAACAGTCACGACCTCCTTCGTAGTGCTCCACAGGAAGCTGGCTTTGGCGGTGGTGTCAGACTCCACCTGCGCACGTCCTTTGGAGTCCTTCGGAATGTTCTTTCCCGGAGTAAAGGGCCAGTTCTTTTTCATCTCTTCCTCCAAAGGAAGCAGTCCGCACACAAGGGACGGGTCTTTCTGAATGCTTGCCTTCAGCGCCGGCGCGATCTGCGCTTGTTCTAGCACGGAAGGATGAACGGTTTCGTGTGTGACGTTGTCTGTCTTCGTGGGTAGTTGGCGACAGCCCACCTCCGCCAGCGAGAAAATACCGGTTGTAGGACTGTTTCTCGTCAGAAAGGCTGAGATTAAAAAAACCTTAGGAGCTTACTCATGAGGAGGCTGCTTGCCCCAAGGAGCGACCGGATCTGGGAGCGAGGCAATATACTTCAGATCCACGGACAACATGTCCCCGATGTTGGCCGTCATCCAGGTGAGTGTCAAGTCGGACAGGTCATGGTCATGCCAACCACCACCGATCTGATTTGGACTTGTTAGAGAATCGAAGAGGAATTGAGATGTGGATCACTGACATCCGAGTGCGATCCTGATCGTGTTATTAAAAATTGAGACTGCTACTCCAGCAAGGATTGCCAACTTACCTGCGAACCAACACTAAATATGATGCATTAGTTCCATCTACCTCCTGATGTGTCACTAGAAGCGACTCACCTGTTTCAGGGTCTGTCCCTTGCGACGGCCACCCTCAGTCTGCTCAAATTTGGCGCAGTTCTATCCATCGGCCTAAGTGAGGAGCCGACTAGAAAAACCGATACACGTACAAAGTCAACACGAGTTTCGTTAATAGCCAATGCTTGGTACGCCCGTTCGATGTGTTCCCCAAGCTCTGTGTTAGGGAATCCAAATATCGACTTGGTCGACGGCGACTTGTGAGTGAGCTCTTCGGGTAGCCCAACGGAACCAACAGTATCGAAAACGCCAACGCATCTGAGAATAGACACTGCGTTCACGGGGATCACCAACCAGCGGATTAATATGGCTTACTTGATCGAGAAGGTGTCCTGGTCCGAATCAGCTCTCCGCTTGCCACGAGAAGTGTGGGATGTCCACGGCTCAAGTTCCTTTTTTAGTTTTGCGATCTCTGAAGTTATATTTAGAGGACAGATCGCGGAAAATTGAAGCCTAGAACGAACCTGCTGGGTCACTTGATTTGCCGAGTTTTTGGTAGGAGACGAAGATGTCGGCGAAATGGTCCATGTTGGTCTTGTCCAACACACCGATGGCCCCCTGAAGGCAAATAGGTCATGGGAAAAGGCGTGATGCTGATGGAGGCTACGCACGATGAACATAGCAACCATCCGCGCTGTGTATGCGCCCTGTTGGTTGTTAGCACTATCGATCACCCAGCCTTCTCGCTGCGCTCACTCTTGAGAATCCGAAGAGGAAGATCTGTTGAGATGTTAGTGAAATCTATCTACGAAATTCGTTCAGATCTCTACCTCATCTCCAGGATGGTAGTTCCTGATGGCAAAGGAATTTAGATGTAGGTCTTCCGAGAAGTTCCAAAAAGCAACTCACTGAGCGATGAATGCATATGCTTCTTGCACCTTCTCCACTGTACAAAGGGGTTAAGTCTGAGCACCAAGACCATCAGAGGACGCTCCTCACCAAGTGACGCCCCTGTGGCGCCTGTCGAGTAGTTGAGCCTGGTACGGCACGAAATCCGAGCTAAAGTGTACGCACCTTGAATGTATTCAGAGTAGAAGTTCGGAGAACTACCAACACCAGTTTGGTAGAACACGATCTGTGCAATGGGATTCCCGCTGTCAAGGTCGATATATGGTTAGTGAACGCATATATGCTTCGATGAGAGCACATACGCTCGCTCGTCGACGTGATTGAGTGCCCGGGACAGTTTCTGAGGCGACGCCACCCAAAAGTCAAACTCAGCAAACATGATGCAAGATCGCACAACGCACGAGGACATTGGTATATTTCCAGCGCTCCTTGACGATCACTCCGTCTTGCCATGTTCTGGAGGAGCACGATAAAGAATTTGCAATGAGATAAATGCTTCATTCTACCGCGGAAGCTAATCAAAGCTACTTGCCCGTCACAGCAAACGATGATCCTCTTCTTCATCTTCGACAAGGGTGTTGACCCAGGCTCTGTAGCAGCCCGAGGTAGTGACGCGAGATCGAGTGCGGACGCAAAGGGAGTCATGGATGTTAGTATTTGATGAGGGGTCTAGCGAGGAGCTATGATCATACAGCGACCGTATTTAAGGAGGAATCAAGCGCCAAGCGTAATTGATAGGATGTACAATTGGACGAACTCCGAACGCGTGCATGCTCCCATTTTGATGGGCAAGGACAGGGCGTATGATGGATGTATTAGTTTTACAACCGACGCCGGGCGATACCTGTCAGATTTGGTGTAAAGGAAACTGGGCGAATCATAACGCGGGAACACGGAGCTCAGAATGTGATCGTGTTTCAAGTATAGATCCGCACCTTTGGAGTAAATTTAAACTTGGAGGGTCCCGAATACAAAGACGATTAGTGCACGTAAACCAAACACGAAGCAGCAGCGTAGACTCCGGGAGCCGCATATGGCCGGTACCGTGGTATGATATCGACTGCCATATCAATATCTAAGGGCTGCATTTGGGGGCTAGGTACCGCGGGAGGCTGTGTTTTGGTTAAGCATAGCACCGCACTGCTCGGTACTTACTATTCGGTGATGGGAAGAATAGAAGGCTTGGGCACCAGACCAAGGGAGGCTGGGGGGGCTGCCCCTGAAGAATCCAAATTACTGTGGGGACGAACGTGCGTTTTACATTGCACGGTTGAAACGATTAGTCCTACAACTGTGCATGCAGTGCAAGCTCTGCACAGTATGTACCAACAAGTACTAAGACACCGGGTACTACCTTCCTAACCGGAACTGAGCTCCCGAGTACTCATCTAATGCACGACGGAATGTAGTTTCGGACATCAATACAGGATGGCGGTGTGATTTGGAGCTGGGTGGCGTTGATTCTTGGGCGTCTTGGGGATGGGTACGGCTGTTCCGGCTTGAAGTTAGATGACAGCAGCCAAGGCACAGTATGTAAGTCTTACTGGAACTCCGTCAATGTGATCTGCCATGGTGGAAATCCGTGGAACTCCAGAGGAGGGTGTGGAGTTTTCAGATCACCTACGTGGTGAATGATCATGAAGTCAGGTGCAGGAAGACCACCTTCCCGAAGTTAGTAATCATAGCAGGCATCGTGGAAAACTGAATCTCACCTTCCAATACTGAACCAAGTTCAGCAATTGAGAGGCTGTAGTCCTGGCTACGCGGCTTTGTTTCACCTCTTCGGCTGCGACTAACATAGCTATCTAAAAGTGAGCGGGCGGCTGATGCTACGGCAGGTTTTGCAGAGTCGCGAGATACAATGCGGAGTGTCAGGTTGCTGGACGCTGAAGTAGCCCCTTGGGATAAACTTTTGTCAGGGATGCAAGTGTGCTCAGAGGACACGACTCACTTTTTGGGCGTCGGCGGACAGCAACATTTCTGCGCTTGGAAACATGACTGGATGACTTCAAGGCTATGACGCAAAGGTCTACAGGTAGTTTTGCGCGGTCGGGAGACTGGTCTCGCGAGCCAGAGGGCTCTGAAAGCGGAGGCGTCAATGGATATTCAACTTCTGATTCACAGCTATCCTCAAAGCCCTCTTCCACAGCAAAAACGCGTTCCCGCGCAGTTTCCGAGCATCCAGCGAGTATACCTGTATAGAGTTTGAAAAGTCTTATTCAAGTAAGGAAAGTGACGCGCTTACCGTCGCGGTCATAAGCAGTGAGCGATTCTATCCCAATCTCGCGGCACCATGCAGCAACATTCTGCAAGCATTGAATAAAGGCACTCTCGGTTTCTTCTCTGGTCAAATTGTCACTGCCCACAAGAGTCAAGCAAAGGTGGGCGGGAAGCTTGTTTCGCGGAGCCGTGAGCGGATGTGGGGGCTTCCATTTGCGGCTCTGAGTCCATGCAGCAATAGAAACAATTACAACGTAGAGGGAATGGATGAGACGGAGGGCCCAGTGGGTCGGCATTGGATACGCAGCATGTACAAGAAGTTGATAGTAGTAATACTAGCACTTTGCTTGCAGCTATTGCATTTCGTAGTTGTTGGTCACGTGACAATGTACGTGGAAGGATGGTACAAGGGCGGGGTTTTTGCGCCGGACATGATGATAGGAAACAGCGTTCTACGGATATGCTGCAAGCCCCTTTCATATTAGAAGACATCCGACAAACATGATAAGAGTGAAAGAAATCGTAGAATCAAAGGGAAATTGTGATATAGATACAGTATCAGAGTCCTAAAGGATTGTGGGCTCATCCTCGATCGTCCTCTTGATCTTCAGCAGAATCGCCGTCTTCCAATTATCCAACTTCGTGACCTGGTCATACTCGACGACGCAGCCTGTGAAGGTTTGCTGATCCTCGGCTTGTATGGCATCTATTATCGCATTGACAAACTTGCACTCGCGAGTGGATGCGAAGCTAGTATCCTGAGACATGTACTTCTGTATGTTCCGCTTGGCAGTGATAGAGTCCTGTGCATATGTCAGCTTCTCAGAGACGATGGCGATGTACGTATTAAAGCTGTAGTCACCTTCATAGCGAGTGCACAAAGGGAGGACTTTAACCAGTATTCCTTCACGCTGTACTTTGTCAAAGCTGACGTGAGGGAGTGATCTGCGACCTGTTCATAGCGTTGAATGGCTTGTGGGTATTCTTCAAGCTCGGCATGAAGGTCCGCAGCATCTTTGAAGCATGCATTTGCCGTGCTGTGGAGCGTCAGTATAGGTCGTGTATTATGTCGTAAAATACCAACGCAGTGGCATCCTCTTGGGAATACCAGTCCCCTGCCCGCTCGAGGCTGTCACAAGCTTTGCGAAGGTCGTGGAGTTCAAGTTGATATATTTGCGCAATCTCTTTCTCTCTGTCCGCAGCCTGACGGAAACGGCCAGAAGCTGTCAGATGGGTGATTGTCTGACCCAATGCTTGGATAGCCACTGTTGAGCGAAAGTTGAGCAAGTGGGGCCAATTCCGAGGTAACGAGAGGACATACAGTCGGGAAAGCCCCTCTTGTATGCCTTGGCGGCATTCCACCATGCATTAGAGGCCTCGTTGATTTCTTTGCATTTCTCTCTGCATTCAGCTTCTCTTGCAAATGCATCGCCAGCCTCCCTGAACTGTTTCTCGAGCTTGAAGGCGTTTGCAGCGCTCTGATAGAGATCGCCAGCCTCCTCGTACTTGGTAGTTGATGAGGAGAACCATCCTGTGGAAGAATTGGCCTTTTTGTCGGCCTTCTCGATGAAGGTCTGCGCTGGTGATTTGGATGGCATGGTGGTCAGAATGTACAGCGGTAACAGCCTCAGAACTCCAATCCCAAAAGGGTTTCTACTTGCAGGATACCGTTACGTGACTGTGATTACGTGATGCTATAAAGATCAGCTCACCAGTCTTGAGCGCGTCTCCATCGTTAGTTCGTTCACCATGTCTAAACTTTCCGCAAAGTGTAAAGCCGCAATCAAAGAGGGGCTGGAAAAACATCGCCCCGGACAAGGTGCGAAGTACAGCTATGGCACTGCAGGATTCCGGATGAAGTGCGTTCATACTATCATGTCATACCCCTGCGGAGACCATATCTAAGCGGAATCCAGCGGTGACATCCTCAAGCCTGTCCTCTTCCGAGTCGGCATCCTAGCAGCTCTGAGGAGCAAAAAGCGCGATGGCAAGACCATCGGTGTCATGGTCACCGCCTCGCACAACCCCCCTGTGGTGAGTATATACCCCTTGACGCGCGCCTATGTAATGCGGAATTAATGCACCTGCGAAGGATAATGGTGTCAAAATCGTTGACCCGGATGGGGAAATGCTGGAAGCCTCTTGGGAGGTGCACGCTACCAAGTTCGCAAATGTGTCGACTGAGGCATTCATCGACGAGCTCGAGAAATTCATCACGGCCGAATCCATAGACTTGGGCACGCCTGCCAATGTCGTATACGCACGCGACACGCGCCAATCTGGCCCAGGGCTCGTAGCAGCCCTTAATGAAGGTCTCCAGGCCTTAAACGCGAATATCCGGCCAGAGGATGAAGCCACAACACCCATTCTACACTATCTCGTCAGAGCGGTGAATGGATCTTACGGACCCCCAAATAAAGACGGTTACTACAGCAAGCTTAGCGATGCATTGAAAAAGCTACTTGTTCGTACAGTCACACTGTCTTTTAATGTCATTCTTCAACCTCCTCTCACCAATCCCATCACCACAGCCGAAACAAACGCCTCCGCCGAAGCTGTTGATCGACTGTGCCAATGGTGTTGGTACCCTGGCTGCACAAGAATTCAGGAAACGCGTTGCAGAGACGCTCGCGCTCGAGTTGGAATATACCAAGACAGAGACAGATGTCGATCTCAACCTCGGCTGCGGAGCCGACCACGTCAAGACCAAACAGGCGCCTCCCTTGGGGTTGACATCGAGGCCTGGACTGCGCGCTTGTAGTCTAGACGGTGATGCTGACCGCCTGATCTATTACTACTGGGATGAGAGTGGTAACTTCCACATGCTCGATGGAGACAAGATCGCGACCCTTGCCGCCAGCTTCCTCGTCAAGCTTGTGAGGGACGCTGGTCTTGACAACCAGATCAAAGCTGGCGTTGTCCAAACCGCGTATGCCAATGGGGAATCCACGAACTACATAAAGAACGTGCGCGATTGGGGGTTTATTGAAATGCTGACATCCTACTGAATCATGTTTGTAGACGCTAAAGCTTCCTGTGACATTCACTGCTACAGGTGTCAAGCATTTGCACCACGCCGCCGCAAGCTACGATATTGGCGTGTACTTCGAGGCCAATGGTCACGGGACTGTGCTGTTCTCGGATTCCGCGCAAAAGAAGATCCAGAGTCACCAGACATCCAACGACAAGCAACAGACGGCGTTAACCCATCTAAAGAACGTCATCGACCTCATCAACCAGACTGTCGGAGATGCACTTTCCGACATGTTCCTCGTTGAAGTTGCACTTTCCCACCTGTCTTATGAAACCAAAGATTGGGCCGCGCTCTACACCGATCTTCCGAATCGACTGGCCAAAGTTGAGGTTAAAAACAGAAATGACTTCACGACGAAGAATGCGGAGACTTGTTTGGTGACGCCCCAAGGAGCCCAAGATGAAATAGATGCACTCGTGAAACAATATACCAAGGGTCGGTCCTTCGTCCGTCCGAGTGGTACGGAGAATGTGGTCAGAGTGTACGCGGAGGCCGAGGGGAAAGGTCAGGCCGATGGTAGGGATATTCATACCTGTGGTTTGAATGGGTCTTTGATCCTGACCTTGTTTTTGTGCAGATCTCGCGCATAAAGTCGCTTCACTTGTATACGACAGAGGGGGTGGAGACCCATCGAAGAAGCCAACCAAATTCTGGTAATCTTGGTGTCGAAGATAAGCGTGGGCTGGTCATGGCAGTCTTTTGATGTGTATGTACTTTTAGAACTTGGGCGTGTAGGAAGAAATGTGGACGGACTTCTCTCACGTTAACATGCTCTGATCCCGCTTGTAAGGAAATGGAGCGTCTCCGTTCAACCTGCGCATTGAAACGCATGACAAGTATAGAATTCCCCGAGCACTGCTGAGTCCAGCTTTCAAGTGGAGTACTGGCGGTGGTCGTATCCGATATCCGAACCCTAGCCGGTGGGGTGACTCCAAGACGTAATTTTGTGCAATCCTTGTGTACTTACACGCTTGCCGGTGAGGGCACGACCTGGGATGGTAGTACAAATTACTTTTGCTGTCCGTGTAACCTCCCTTATATTCGCTACCACTTGTTACTTGTACCATCTTTCTTGCTTCTGACCTCCCCATCCTTCAACCCCTACTACCAGCTTGAAGCCTATTGTCTGTAATACCTACTACTACCTAATCCACCATGTGCCGGTTCGTGATTTACAAGGGCACATCTCCCGTACAATTATCTCATGTGAGCAGCCGACTGTCGAATACACCTGCGGCGAGTAACTCAAGCAATGAGGTAGCTTCTGACACGGCCCTGTCACTCGATCATAAACCAAGCTTTCGACTCCCGGCTGAGGTTAGACCACCGGAGGCCTATAAACGGAGATGGTTTCGGCGTTGGTGAGTTTCATTCCATGGGCGCTCGTGATGTGGTGATCTGAACGTCGATTATAGGGTGGTATGACACGGTTCATGACGAAGAACTGGGCAGTCAGCCTTGTATCTTTACTTCTGTGACTCCTGTGAGCAAGACTTCCGTGAGTTGACAGCATTGAATCCGTACTCAACGGAGAGTAGGCCTGGAACAATGCCAACCTCGTTCGATTGGCAGAGAAGATCAAATCACCCCTAGTGTTGTACGTGAATAACGGCTTCCGGTTTCAGCTTTAATAGCTCATCAACTCTAGTGGACATGTGAGAGCCACGACTGCGGGATCGCTATCATTGGACAATTGTCATCCATTTGTGTTCGGAAGGATTATGGTAGGTTCTTTGAATGAATGTGAGCAGATACGAGAAGTTTCATATGCTGCAGTTCATGCATAATGGTGGAATTGCCGATTTCCATCTGATCAAGCGGAGACTACAGGCGGACCTGTCGGACGAAATATTCAATGTCGTGCAAGGAAACACCGGTGAGGCTTACCCCAAGCTCCTGCATGCCCCTGTTTCTTAATAGCATGGTCAGATTCCGAATGGGCTTTCGCATTGTTCCTATCAAAGGTAGACTTACCTCCTTGCATCGTTAGCAAACTGAGCTAACAGCATACGCAGCTACCCGATCCAAATGCAAAGTCTTTTTCTCATACAACGCTGCAACGAGCAATGCTGGACACCATCGCAGCCCTCAACAAGTTCGCCGAGCTTGCCAACATAACGGAGGTAACTAGTTGTTAGAGAATACACGGAAACGCCTGCTTATTCTCAACTTCTCAGCCTAGTTTGATGAACTTTTGTGTCACTGACGGCGAGAGCGTTGTCGCCACACGATATATCTCCTCACGACAAGACGAGGCTGCTTCTCTGGTTAATGATGAACTATAATTTATCTTTCTCGTTATCTGACGACGTCCGCAGTGGTTTTCGTCTGGAACTACCTTCAGCGAGTATACCAAAGGGGGTCATTACAAGATGACCAAAGCCGACAAACGTGAAAACATCATCATGGTGAGTTCATTGTTATTTACGCGTCTCACGCCCCTTACACTCCCTCAGATCGCCAGCGAGCCGCTAACGTTCGAGAAAGGTAAGCACACCTGTCAGTTTACATGCGGAAGCCTCGAATTCACCTTTATTTCACATAGCCGATTGGATGGAGATACGAACGAACAACATGGTGGTAATCACGCCGAAGATGAATCTCCTGCAAATACCTATCATCGACAAGTTTTATGTCTCGCCATCTGATCCCGCGGCGCTCAACCGCGGAACAGACTTTGCAGCAGCCAAGGGTCTTCTCAGTCCTCGGAAAGCACTCGCACCCATGCAAGTTAGAGATAGTGCACCTCAAATATCGATCTAGTTCCTAGTTTGTTTGTTTTTCTTCTCATGTAGATTTTTGTGTATCGTATAGCAGAGCTGTGGAGTAGCAGGGTGTGGTTAATCATGTAGATTCTATGCCATAGTACATTGGTGTGTTGGTGTGCAATTCATGTGTATGTGATCGTGTATACATGACGCGCCGAGCATGTGACCAGAGCCCAAGCGGCCAAGCGCGTCAAGCGCTCGTTGCTTGGGCTCTCTCAGTTACTTATCAACACCCAACACACAGCACAGGCCAACCGCAGATCCAGTGGCAGTGAAACGCCCGGGTTATTCTGTGTACACAAGACAAAGAAACACTACAAAGATGATGAACCCGTGGATGTTATGGAGTGCGGTATCGCATACCGCAAGGTAAGTGCATGCCTTGGCGTTGAACACACAGCAACTGGAAAATAACACATCCAACAGGTTATCCACCGTCCTGCAGATTTTGCTTTATCTCCCTTTGACGCTTGCAACGCTTTCTACCCCCGCATTTCTTCTGCTCTCGCTACTATTGTCCGCACATTCTCTCATCCATGGAACCCTCATTCTTCTCTGGGGCTCGGAAGCACTGTCCGTGATGCAGGTTCCAATGCACCCATTTCTCCTCCTCGTGTCCTTCAATGCATTCTCCCAATCCGTACCAGCTGCACTGGTAACCGCAGCAAGTTGGTGGGGTAAAATCCTGACATTTTCGGGGCCTTCATACGTAGCCATGGAAGGACTCTCCAGCCTCCTATTTGCCCAGAAAGTTGGGCAAGTTGGAAAGGAACTAGCGGATGAGGCGGAGAGCTATCAGTTCGTCATCCTCATTGCGTCGGCGGCAGCGTATGTTATTGCGGCGTGGTGGATAGTTATTGTCAGTGAATTGTGTTATTGTGCCCTTGCGTGCTCTTATGTTTCGTGTTACAGGCATACCCAGCTGCAGCCACGTCACCTCTTTCATCAACACTGCTGGGCGTGGCGTTGACCGCCTTCCTGTTCCTGACTGTGATCGGTTTCCGCCTTAGACGGACAAATATCGTGGAATCCTCAATGCTTTCCCTCTTCCTTGCATACAACGTCTGGCTCTGTGGATTTGATCAAACTTCGTTCTCGGATCCTGCATCGTCATAGTATGTCCACTTTGCAAGCGCTTTGCCTTCACGTCTGACGCGATAACCTTTTAGTGCACCTCTTCTTTCAAATATTCTTCCCCAGACACTTCTCAACTTATCTACAAATATTCTTCCGCATTTACAGACACTTGTCAACTTCATCACAAATACCCTCCCGAAGCCGGTTCTTGTTGCGCTGTTTTATCGGCTTACGATCCTCCATTTTGCCTCTCGCATACTTCCCACAATTGGAGCGGACCCTTGGGAGCCAGATGACCCAACCAATAATGGTTGGGATGGTAGACCTGTGTGTTTTGCCAAAGTAATTTATTCCGGGCACTTCTCACTTTGGAATTTTCCACCAGACATCAACCTTCACCCGCATTCTTCTGACGTACCGACAATTGATATTTGTGATGGTGTACTCGCATTTGCTGCGTGCGTCTTACAGCCTTGCTATTCTAACTCAAGGTATTAAGTCATTGATTCCTTTCAGTGCTGGATCCCGCATCCCAGGTCTGGTGGCGCTGGGCGAATATCATGTTTACTCTCCTTTTGTGGTCCGTCGAGCTCTTCGTCAGTCCTGACGGCGACGATGTCACTACCAAATGGAAAGTGGAATAGATAGTTACTCGCTACAAGGGCCCATGCGTCGGCCATTATCAGTATGATCACCAGTATCACCTACGCCACCAGGAGGTACTGCGCGTCATTTCGACCTCAACAATTATTCGCCTTCCATTCCGCCCCTTCCTCCCTCTCTCCTTCGTAGTACTCCCTCTTCCATATCTGCGCCTTCTCCTTCACATCCTCAAGTATCTGCTCGCACGCCACGAACGCCTCCTTGCGATGTGGAGATGACACCGCTATCACTATCGATGGCTCGCCCACTGGTACGGTCCCTAGTCGATGATGCACAGCGCAGGATATGAGAGAGGATACGCTGTGATGTGCTGAGTGGTGAGCCGATCGAGTCACTGAACTATGCGCATTCCGGATAATCTCCGCCATTGTTTTAATGGCCAGCTTGCTGTAGGCTTGATATTCTAGACGTGTCACGACCTTGCCTGCAGATACCGTTGTTATTTCGCATGTCAACGATGATGATAATGAAGTGGTAGTGTGTGTGATCCATGAGGAAGGTTACCTTTGAAGGAATTGCGAGTAGTACCAATGAATACGGCTGTTGCTCCTGCGGTGTCGTCCCTCACTGATTGCATGATTGCGTTCACATCGAGGGGCTCGTACGTCAACACGCATATGCCTCCTTCCCATTCTTCTCTTGCCGCCGTGGAAGTGCTTGGAACTGGTGTAAACATCCCTCGAGATGTCAAGCAGGAGGATGATGCGTGCTGTATCTAATCAAGCGCTCGGAAATGACTTTCGGAGTTACGGGAAACATGTACCACCGTGATCACGGCATGTATTTATGTCGAGTAGTGCGCTGAGCAAGTGACTTTGCGACGTCCGTTTAGAAACCCACTACGAGTCCACTAGCTACATCGTCACGCGAGCTGTTTTGCTTGGAAGTTGATCGATAGTATAAAGAACTGAAGACGCCTCAATCTACCGACTCCTCTCTTTTCTGCCTGGTTTTCGAAATTTGAGTTGTTCGGACTTGCACGACCGACATACGATGCTGATTAGGAGTCAGAGGTTACAAGGCACCGCTAGGAGCATCTCTCGGAGTGTGGGTTCATCAGCACAACGACCACCCCGGCCATTTACCCGTGGTCTATCGTTTCACGGTGCTCCCATTGACGTCCATCCTGAGGTCGAAGATGCACTAGCCAACGGGCGACCAGTGGTAGCTCTGGAGTCTACTATAATCACCCATGGAATGCCATACCCCACATCCCTCGAGATGGCCCAGTCCGTGGAGAACATCATCCGGTCCACCGGAAGCACACCCGCAACCATAGGTCTCATCGAAGGTCGCGTCAAAATCGGTCTCCAGCACAGCGAACTTGAACGACTTGCCACCCGGAGTGCGGATCCGGTGAAGTTATCCAGGCGGGATGTTGCTGCTGCTATCGCTTTGAAGAGAGATGGTGGTACTACTTGTAGCTCTACGCTGATATTTGCTACTCTGGCGGGTATCAAAGTGAGCCATCCACGCGTAATGGAAGGTTCACTGGGCTGATCACACTTCTAGGTCTTCGCTACAGGAGGGTGAGGAGTCCACGACAGCGTCTTCTGTCTGGTTTGTAGCTGATGCTTTACGGTAGTCTCGGTGGGGTGCATCGAGGAGGAGAGAGCAGTGAGTATCACTTCAACCTTGCTTTCGTTTCCGTTTCACTGAAGACTAGCGACGCCGTTGACCAGCCATGGACGTTTCTGCTGATTTGCACGAACTTACCCGCTGTCCTGTCGGCTTAGTTTCAGCAGGAGTGAAGTCCATCTTGGACATAGGGAGGTAAAGTCCTCGACGATGATCATGCGTCTCGCAGACTGATGTCATCTAATAGGACGCTAGAATATCTCGTATGCCCACCATCTTCGTGTTTTGGCGCATATATCAATAAAATTTAATAGGAAACTCTTGGAGTGCCTGTTGTGTCTTACGGAGAGACCAACGATTTCCCAGCATTCTATACCCGTAAAAGTGGCTTCAAGGCAGGTGAACTCACTCACAGCTTGCTCACGATACTAATGCATACCTCAACAGGCGCCTTGGAGCGTCAATGACCCCGAAACTGCGGCTAGGATACTATGTGAGGAGAAAGATCGATCTTCTCTGGGTTTTTATGAACTGTCCCCTCCAGATACACATGAACAGCTAGGAATGTCAAATGGTGCGCTGTTCGCGGTCCCTATCCCTGAGAGGTACGAGGCCGTGGGCGCTACTCTGCAACAAGCTGTGGAGACTGCTATACGAGAGTCGGAGGAGATTGGGGTATCGAAACTAGGCAAAGAAGCCACACCATGGCTTCTCAAGCGAGTGGGTGAACTTACCAGTGGGAAGTCGCTCGAGAGCAGTAAGTTGTGCGTATCTATATCATAGTCCTCGATTGACCCTAGTGCTTGGTAGACGTGGCTCTAGTTCAGAACACTGCTCTTGTTGGTAAGTGATTCTCATAGCACAATAGAGCTTCAGTGAAGTAACACCTCAATTTGCGATAGGTGGTCGAATCGCCGCACAATACGCCAAGATTGCGAAGGAGAGCGAGGATGGGCAGAAAGTAAGGGTGGCGCAGTCGACTGAGTATCCGTGATGACCCATGTGGCATTTAGCGTCTCTACGGCAGGATCACGGAGCAATCCATTTCATCACAAACCGAGCGTAATATCGAAGTGACGACACGTACTGCTCCAATCTCTTCAAACGGCGACCTGGTGCAAGAGCCTTCCATTACTCATAAAGCATCTGTTATTGTCGCCGGATGTGCTGCTGTTGACATTACTTCACAAGTTCAGGAAACCACTGGGCTTGACCAGAAGACTACTTTCCCCGGAAGGGTGTCTCTGTCCCTCGGGGGTGTCGCCCGTAACATCGCTGAGGCAGCTCACAGAGTCTTGTCCGGAGCACCAGGGCAGGTCCCCGCAGCTCTTCTTGTTGCTCCTGTCGGAGAAGATGCCTTTGGGAACCTGATCACCAATTTGACACGTTCACTTGGAATGAGAACTGACGGACTCTTGTCCGTGCAAGGTCAGCGAAGTTCGGTCTGTAATTTGCTTCTCGATGCGCAGGGTGGCCTTCAAAGCGGTGTTGCGGACATGGATCTTACGCAAGCCTGGAAAGCGGATCAGGTTTGATTAACAGCGTTTTTGAAATGTTCGCATTCACTAGGAACGCATTTCAGATCATTTCCGTGTTGAAAGACCATCAGCCTCAACTTTTAGCCCTCGACGGCAACCTCTCCGCGGAGACGCTGAAAGCTCTTGTCACCGAGAGCTTAAACTCTGGCATTCGAAGTGAGTTTTGCTACCCCAGGATGTTGCCCGAGGACAAAGTTATATTAATGATCGCCTTCTTTAGCTTTCTTGTCTGTTCCCCTCTTTCTTGCAATGCCCATGCTGTTCGCTGATTGGAACGCAGCGAACCCACTTCCGTCATCAAGTCCACACGTATCTTCCCTGCCATAGCTGCGAACCTCGGCAAATCCGCACAATCCGTGGTGTCGTTCGCCTCCCCGAACCTGATCGAACTGGCTCAGATGTATCAGGATGCACGCACAACGTATGACTTGATGTCCCACGACCACTGGTGGAGCGCGATAGATAGCTTCGGCCTGGGCTCCCAGTTCCGTATGGACCTAGAACAATTGGCGAGAAGAGAGGTTTCGGACAGCGTACCTGAACTCGGGAATCTCTCGTTCGTAGCAGACAAGGGCATCGCGCAGATGGCTGTCAACCTTCTGCCATTCTTCCAGCATCTTGTCATCAAGTGTGGAGAGCTTGGTGTTATAGTTGCCATGCACCTTCAGAAGGCGGAGGCGAGCGCTTGGGCGATGGAGCGTAGTAATCCACGTGGCCGATATATCGTCGCTCATCCACAATCTTCGGAAGAGGTGGTGGTTGTCCAGCACTTCCCTCCTCTGCAAGTTCCGCAGGATGTGGCGTTGAACACTACGGGAGCAGGGGACTCCCTTGTGGGAGCACTATTAGCCATGCTCGCCCAAAATCCCGGAGTTTGTAACGACCCAACAACATTGAAGAGGGCCTTGGATGTTGCTCAGCAAGCTGCTATCTTGACCTTGCAAAGCCACTGTGCGGTCTCACCGTCGACATCTTCCTTGCACTCAAGCTAGATTACATCGTTCAGCTGAAGGATTATACAATTTGTACAGTCTATATCATGATTGATCTAATGGTCCTACTTGTATCGTTTCACGCGACACGCGCAGTCTCTCCTTCTCAGCAGTCTGGAGCCCCCTTCGCTCCTGCTTGGCCTTCTTCTCATAGTAAGACTGAATGCGGTGTAAGCCCTACTCGAAAAGTACTTGACCGCATCGAGAACGCACCTGAGCACCGTGCTTCAGCCGGGTGATGATATTGGCTGCTTCTCCCTTGGTAAGCCTCGCTGTTGCTTCTAAGACACTTTCCTTATCCATCGCACGCTTCCCCTTGCGCTTGTTGATGAAGTCTTTCTGACTGTCCGTCGCGGGGGCATGGCGCCATTTGGCACTTCGGAGCAATCTACCAGCAGTAAGCGAAACAAGGTAGATCTGCAGAAGAAACTGGCGTACCCTAAGGCCATCGATCCACGGAGTACCTTCTTGGACACATAAGTATCACATCCTTTAACAGCATCAGCTAACGATTCTGCAGTCGTGACCAGCCTTTTCCGCATGAAAGGTGATATCTTAAGCTGTTTCGCTGAGGAGAAATGCATGGTCGCCTCCGTGAAGGTGGCTTGGTAATGCGCGGGATTATCTGCACGATCACATGAGGTGAACTGGTCGCATATATGCGCATGAAATGTACTCACTGTCGTCTTCAGGGATCCGCTCAATGCGTATGTGGCCCTTCCCTAGACATTCGAGGATATAGATGTCGTTTCCGCACCCCACCCATGCATTCGTGCTCAACCTCGAGATGTGAGGTGCACCGGAGAAATTATCCACCAGAGCGAAAGGATTGTCGTAGTCGACGTAAGTCACAGACTTGGGGTCAGGTATGTCGTGGCGACTATCTGGGGCGGTTGGGAGGTCTTCAAGATTTCGAGAAATTGCAGAGTCAGCCCTCGCTTCTAGCTCAGTGGTGCTCTCGTCTGGATAATGAAGTGAGTTTCCTGGCGATAAGAAGAAGACGGTGGCCTTGACTGACCGTCGATGACTTCGCTAGGATCCAGACCGAACAGTGTTGGTACTGAAATCACTCCAGAAACCCGGGCAGTTGAGTCTACGAAGTCGATGATGCGACAGTCAACCTTGCCCGTTGCAGGGGATTGTCGCATGCCTCTGCCAATCTGTAGTGAGAGTACTTGATATTTGAATGCGAAGTGAGGTTATAACATGACATACCATCTGGGCAAAGATATTCCGGGAGCGTGTTGGGCGTGCTACGACCACACAGTCGATATTTGGGATGTCAGCACCTTCCGTCAGAATTGCTTTTGTGCATACGAGGTCACAACGCTTTCACAAGTAAGAGTTTTGCTTGACGCACCACAGTTAACTAAAACAGGATACTCTCCAGCTTTGAAGTCCGCAATCAGTTGGCGTCGCTCGTTTGCAGGGGTACCAGAATGAACGTATCGAGCATCGACTCCGAAGTCTTTAAAAGCCCTCGTAAGGTCGCGAACATGTGCAAGGTTAACGCAGAACACAAGGGTTGACTTGCGGTCCGCTGTTTCCGAGCAGAACGTCAATATCCGTCTAGAAGACACCCGATGGACTGCATACATGCGCGATCCAACCACGCTTGCACGATGAGATTATTTATCGTCTCGGTATTTATGATATGAGCGAGACTCGTAGCATTGAAGTCCCCTGATTTCGAGTTAACGATGACACCCTGCAAGTCTATGTTCGCTTTGACAGAAGTAAACCGTACGTCGCAGAGCCTGCGTTCTTATTAGCGTTCTGGTCATCTGCGTGCGCATATAGTCCAGATTCACCATTGTTCCTTGATCATCTCGAGGAAGTCGCGGTGATAGACGATCCTCTCGAAGACTGAACCAAGGGCAAGGCCGTCATGACGGCTGAAGGTAGCCGAAAACCCAATTATCGGGATGGGGTGCGGTAGCAGGGGAGGTTCAATGGTCGCATCCGGGTTCTTGATATTCGGGTCGAAGTGGGACAATATTCGACGGTACCTAGCAGTCAAAGGTCAAGCTTTAAGTATTACGGGCTGTATTAGAATCTTGGCTCACGACGGTGCAGCAGCGTGGTGAGCCTCGTCTATGATAACCGCCTTCAGGAGTTCTGGTCGAAACTTTGCCAGTCGTTGGGGCTGCAACAAGGTCTGATATGTCGCGACGGTTCTACACGCGGTTCAGCATTCAATGACCCTCAACTGGACGGTCCAGCACTCACATATCTGCCAAACCAGTCGCTTTATGTTTGGTACCTTGTTCGATCTCCACCTTCCAGTCAGGATATATGGCCTCTGCTTGAGCAGCCGCTTGGCGTGCAAGCTCGATACTATTGACAATGATCAAGGACCTCGAAGCCAACGGTGATTGTGTCGGTGACGCGATTTGAGAAAGCAGAGTGGTGAAAACCGTCGTCTTTCCTGCCCCGGTTGGTAAGGATACACCGATGCGCGTCGCGCCAGCCTTGAGCGCAGCGTGACATGCTTCCAAACAGGACTCTTGGTAGGGCCGCAAGACGATAGACGAGGCTACTTTGGCCAAACTACGCGTTTGTGCAAAGAGGGCACGAAACCTGCTATGTCGCAACGTCCAAAATGCTTCCAAGCATTTCATCGAGTAAGGACAGAAAGGTAATTAGATACCGCCGCCAGACAAAGAACGCGTAAAGGTACGATGACGTTGATCCATTGAAACACACATCCGCGGCACCCACAAACACCCACTTCATTTAGCAGCCAGCACATGGCGTTATCTTAAATGAAGTCTCGAAAACTTAAGCATACTTCAACGTAAGATGTTCTGCTGGACAAGATCACGCAGAGTTTTGGATGTGGCGTGAATGTCTTCTGCATTCGGTATAACGACGGCAGGAAGGCTACTAGTGGGAGAGTATGTAAAAATGTCCATACTCGAGTGCCAATACCAGAGGAATAAGGGAATAAAAACAAGTCTAGGGAGATATGTCGTGATGCTAAAGAAAACGAGAGGATAGAGCCAGAGCCCACAGGACATGCAACACAAAAACTGTTTAACCAGATCCACCAGAGTAGACCTTGCCGAACATGACCTGCTGGAGCTTGTCGTAGAGCGACAACACACCAGCACCAGCAACACCACGGAGGATGTTGGCACCAGCACCCTTGAAGAGCGACTTCATACCCTCCTTGGCGACAATCTGCGAACCAGCATCGAACATAGACTTGTAGTGAACACCAGCACCGGAGGTCATCATCATGCGACGACTACATAAAATATGAGCAATGCCATTAAATGCGATGGTGCGAAAATCACGTACCGGATAGTGTCCAGAGGGTAGGAAGCAAGACCAGCACCGATGGTAACACCCCAACCGAGAGCGAATGAAGCCAAGAAGGAACCCTCAAGAGCACCAACGAGGACAACGGGCTCTGTAAATTGTTGTCAAAATCAGCTTGACGGGTCGAAGAAAGGTGAACGTACTAAGCGAGTCGTAGACACCGAAATAGAGACCACGGTAGACAATGATACCGACGACCGAAGGAACGAAACCACGGTAGAGACCAGCGATACCATCGGAGGCAAGGGTCTTCTTGTAGACATCCACGAGACCGTTGAATTGACGAGCTCCTCCACCCTTCGCCGACTTGGCATCGTTGGCGAGACGGGTACGCGCGTAGTCAAGCGAGTACACGAAGAGCAGTGACGAAGCACCAGCAGCACCACCAGATGCGACGTTGCCGGCGAACCATTTCCAGTAACCCTCGGACTTCTTGAAACCGAAGAGCGACTTGAAGTAGTCCTCTGTAAAGAGGTGAGCAACTGTATCAAACCTTCGTTTAAATTGTCACGTACTGAAGGCAAAGTTCAAGGCCTGGGTGGGGAAGTAACGGATGACGTTGGCGGTGTTTCCTCTCCATAACGAGACCATGCCCTCCTCCTTGTATGTCCGGCTGAACGCATCACCAATGCCCTTGTAAGGGGTGGCGAGACGACCTTGCTTGATCTGCAGGACTATTGTTGGAAGCTGCAACAGCGCAGACAAGTCGTGATACGCACCATCTCATCCTGATTTTGAACCAACAGCTTGATACGCTCAATGGGTGCTGCTGAGGTCTTGGCGACGGCCTATCAAGACAAGCGTAAGTAAAGAAGCGTCGGTGAACGCGCAGGAAGGGGACGCACAGCGGAGACACCACCCATGAGGAAATCAACTGCAAGATATGGTATTAGCGCCTCGGACGACACGTAGAACAAAGGCAACGGGCAGCATAAGGGAGCTTGTACTAACTCATGAAATCCTGGGGAGTCTTGACCCTCTTGACTTCGGCCATTTTTTTAGTAGTAGTCGGGCGAAGGAAAAGCTGAGTGGTGAAGGATAGAGGTGAAGGATGAGAGACAAACCGCAAAAAGTTTCGCGTTTTTGACAGTTTGCGGAATTTTCCGGAAGTCGAATAATCTCACGCTCTTCCGACCGACGACCCTTTTGCCAGGCAATGCAAGCGGAGAATCTTCTTAGCTTCGGCCCGTTGCCACCAATCGCGTTCGGACACGCGTGCAATTGCGTCCTTTACGTCCCCCTCAGCGCTGCTATCTGCTATCTTCACTCGTAAAAGTCATGAGGACCATTGTGTATTATTACCACCCAAACACATCCGATATACAAACAACAGCCATTACTACGCTTATTAGGGACCTCCAGACAAAACTAGACGTGTGGGCTATCGTAGCGCTATTGTACCTATTTACTCACAAATTGCGGTGATTAAGGCCATACCCCCGATCGCGACGATGTGGAACTAGAACCACCAGGCCGCGGCGCGTAATATCCAGAGTTCCCATTGTACTGATCATAAGCACCGCGAGGGGATGTGGCAGTGGGAGTGACCGCTACTGGTGACCGAAATCCACCCGTAGTTGGAGGTACAAACGTCCCCGGTAGACGCAACGGAGGCAACTGCGGGCCTGGGTAGGGTGTTGCACCAGACGCACCGAACACAACTGGGCGTGGAATACTGGATGAGGGAGATATTGACGATGAAGTTCCCGTCGCCGGACTGGAGCCCTGCTGGGGGTGAGGAGGTACAGAGTCCAGCCTCGACTTCTTCCAAATTTGCTCCGTTGGGGATGGAGCCCCTGAGGGTGCTTTCCGCTTCTCAACTGAAGGTCGAGGCGGCTGAGGTTGCTCGTCATCGGAATCGACTGTTAGATCGATAACATCATTCTTGCGAGGCTGCCGCGCGGCTGTATGTGCAGGCGCCCTGGGGGCTGGGCCCGATGTGACGCTTCCGTGAGAAACAGATAACTCTCGCTTGACGCGACCCTCATCTTCGTCATCTGTATCATCCAGAACCAGAAACTCAACGTGTTTCTTCGCATGTGCTCTCGCATCATCTTCTTCATCTGCAGATGCTGGAGATGATGCGCGTGGAGGGGAAGGCTGACGAGGTGCGGTAGAGGGGTGCGTAGCACGCCACGCAGGCGAGGCATACTTGTTATCGCTCGTGTGCCATTGCCCATCATTCTCAACAATCACGTCATCAACGTCTTCCGAAGTGTCGTTTAAAATCTGGTCGAAATACCTAAAGAGAAGGATTAAGATGACTGAAGCTCTGGACAGCTTTATACGTACCCGTCGATGATCAACTCATCGGGGTTCAGTGTTTTCTCGCAAACTGGACATAGCCAGGTAGTTGTTTGTTCCATGCAGGAGAACCACGAGGTTGCATCAAAGCACTGCGAGTGGACACATGCCGACGATCTGCAAGGTGTTTGTACACGCATGAAGCTGAGCTGTAGAATACAGGGCCGTGTCAGAGGATGTGCATGTATGTAATGGGCTAAAACCCACAGGGCACTTTAGCGACATTTTCTGTGGACCTGCGACGATATCGTCGTCGTCGCTTGTTTGTGTGACCACTTGAAAAAAAGCTAAGAACTAGCCGATGAAGAGAAATTGATATGAGCCTACTCTTAGCTAGAATGTCCTCGCTACTGCGGTATTTTCCTTTCTTCAGCCTATCCACCAACTGCGCGACGGTGGTCACTTCAACGAGGAGGACCGTCATGTAGAATTTCTAGAAAATCTTTAGAAAGCTCGTTGTTTCCGCCTTCCATATCACCTCACCTTCGGCTGAACAGGCTGTTGGCTGTTCACATACACCAATTCAACACGGTTCTGACCAGTCATTCGCACCATCTTTCCCAGGTCAGCGGGTGGCGCAGTACCAGGCTTCTTCTTCAGGCCTTTCAAGTTTGCCTGAAGCGGTGTTCCATTTACTCGGACTTCGCAAGTTGGTGGGAACTCTATAGGGTAGGGGCCAGCAGTCGGCCGGAACGCTGTAGGATTTGGGGAGTAGAACGTGGAAGTAGTGCAGTATAATCGCAACTGGTATTTGGTGCTGAAAAATGCTGAGACTATGATATGTGAATACATCACGCCAACATACCTGGTCGAGGCCAATTTCATAGTTTGCTCGCTATTGAGAGTGAAAGTGATGGTCTGTTGTTTTCGATCTGTCGAGCTCGTCGACTCTGTGAGTAACAGTCAACCGCAGCGAAACATACGATCGGCGATCAAACCAACCTGGACATTCCGCAATCCCTGACACAGATTGATCGACACTGAAGAAAGGAGATGGTTTGAAGCGCATGGCTGGAAGCTGTTCAGTGAGGTCGACCCGAAGAGCGCTATCTTATCTTACCAGGTTTGGATAGTGATGTTGATGCGGCGCTTACTGGTGGGGGTGGCATGCGAGGCGGCGCATATGGGTCGTACCGCCCTGTAGAAGTGCCCGCGAATCCAGCACGCACAGCGCCAGATCCATACGAAGTAGCGGAAATCGATGGAACGGGTTGTGCCCCAGTTGGGCCCGTCATCCGACTTTGGGAATACCTAGAAAGACAAGCGCGCTATCAACATCAAAGCTCGGTGTGAATTGACATACTGCCATATGCAAAACTGCAGGCATACATGTCGCTTTCAGATGTACAGTTGAGATCCACATGTGATGCCACACACACGAGATGGATGGATGACGAGGCTTACGGATGGGCAGAGACTTACATTCCATTATTACGGACCTGGTACAAGATGGCTTGTGCCTTGGTCCACTTGTCTACGTTATTCGCCTGTCTCCAGGCTTCCATTTGACCGACAATTCTATCTATCAAGTCCTGTTTCTTTCCTGACTTGTGGAATACGGTTTGACACTGGTCATTGAAGCCAGTTAAGATTTGCTTGAGTTTATCGACAGTATTATGCCGAACGGTATGGCGCAAATTCTAGGAGGAGTTTGAATGGCGCGGGGATAAACGACAGTCGCGACTTACATCAAAGTCAGCCCAAGTATCATTGGCTGCCATCGGTCTTGTTACAACGTCGCGAAAGGTGAGCTCAGGGCGACAAGAAGAACTTGAGAAAGAAAGGAACAAGAGGCTGAGTCTGAGTTCGGGTGTCTAACAGTCAAGGCAGCTCTGTCCTAAATTACAGGACTTACCTACAAAATACACACACGTAAACAACCCTGTACGACATCCCCTCATCGGTCACGTGCCGTTAATCTTGCCTCTCAACGCTGATCATGTCCGACGAGGAATACGACAAACTCTCAAAGGAAGAAAGGGAGGCCAAAGACAAGGCCGACAGGGAGCGCGAGGCTGCTGAACAGGCTGGTATGGTGGAATTGAACCCTTAGTAGCCACTCGTTCTGATCACGTACATTTAATGTCATCTAGCCCTTCCTTATACCTGGAAACAGGAGTTAGGCGAAGTGGACATCGTAGTTCCCGTGCCAAAGGGAACGCGCGGCAGGGAGCTCGTTGTAGTAATTCAGAAGAAGAAACTCAGTATTGGGATCAAAGGAAAAGACAAGATAATCGAAGGCGAGCTATGCAAGGAGATCAAGGTCGAAGATAGCACATGGACACTGGGTATGATCTCCGCCAACGTCAGATTGACGCATCTCACATCTCTCACAGAGGATCAGGAGTCTGTCTTGATTCACTTGGAAAAGTTAAATCAACAGCAATGGTGGGAGAACGTATTGACTCATCACCCGAAAATCGATACCCGCAAGATTCAGCCCGAGAACAGCAAGTTAAGTGACCTGGATGGTGAGACGAGGTAAGCAAATCAACTGCGCTTTGAACCCACTGTCTCAATCTTATATCAGAGGAATGGTTGAGAAGATGATGGTACGATAAGTGTTCACTCCTCGTTGCTCAAGCTGACGGCCGTTCTGTAAAGTTTGACAATCAACAGAAGGTAAGATGATTAACTGTCTGCAGTCACTCGCGAAGATCTTATTCATCGACTCTTTCTAGCAAATGGGTAAACCGACTTCAGACGAATTAAAGAAGGTGGAGGTGCGGACCACAACGCCGCCACACCGACGAATTGCACTCACGTTTCTGACTGACGCAGGCGCTCAAGAAGTTCCAAGCCGCTCATCCAGAGCTCGACTTTTCGAATGCCAAGATCTCATAGCTGGTTGATAGCTGGAAACACACGACCCAACGCACGAATGAATCCCGAACACATGTCATAAGCAGTCATAGCAGGGTCGTTCTGGAAATCTAATCCTTTGTATCTGTCCACATCCACACTCGCCCCTTGATCCCCAGCATCATCAACGATAATCCATAAAATCCAACCACAGATGACTGTAGCCCCTCCTCAACTCCAGATACGATGACATCCCTCCCATCTACAGGGGGAGAATAGGTGTTCGTCTTCGACGGTCTTTGGTTCACATCGTCCTCGTCTCCTTCATCATCCAAGTTCAATCTACTCGTTAGGTCCGAGAACTCGTCTTGCTCGATTGGGAAAGAAGGCGTCTTTCGTGGCTGGAAGTCAGCGATGTTAAGAAGTCGCACTCGATCAGGGAGGGTCATGGCGATTACGCAGTCGTTCTTGAGCGTTTGAGCGACATGGATATGTCTTGTTGTCTGAGGGATCGGAACGACGGATAACAATTTGAAGGAAGCTGTGACAAGCAGACTCTCAGCTGTGTGCCCTCGCACTCGGGAAAAGTACTTACAACTTTCCTGGTAATCCTACAAGCGTGTTAGACGCTTTTAGTCGAGAATCGAAGTGAAGACGCATGCGTACTGATGCACATCCTCTCATGACTTTTGATGGCTTTGGCTGATCTGGCGGGAAGAAACGATCGAAGCCGAGCCAACGCCAGATAGCAATTGTTCCATCCTCCAGATACATGTCATCCTTTTGATTATTCCGGCGCATGTAAGCTGGGGCTCCGTGTGTCACGAGGACATCGAGACTCAGCCTGCGAGAAGATCCGCGTCTCACGACGATGATACAGGGAGGATTTGATTAGGACATACCAGCTCACAGACATGATCCTCGCTTTGTGGATGCGTGTCGAGCTAAATAGGGGCTTATCCTCGCGGGGCATTTTATCAAAGGACATCTTTGGTAAACGCCAGATTTTAACTGCCCTGTCGAGCTGGGGAAGTTACTACAGCCCATATGAGCCAGGGCAAATATCACAATAAACTTACTCCACAAGTAGCTATCAAAGGATAGGTCGGGTGGAATGCCTAGTTCTCAGTGAGTATGGATCATCTGGTTCGGTGTAATCCTACCCACAGCACTCAGTACAGCGGCTTCATGTCCACCGGACGGGCCCCCGCACAACACAGCGACGCACCGACCCACGCCAACGCCTTCAGGCTCGCTTGCCTGCAAGCCGTGCGGAGCGCCTCCAAGGCTAGGCATCTTAGAAGGAGGCCAGTGGGGATTATTGGGATGCTCCCGTGGAGGCATCGTGAGGTCATATAACCTCGCTGAAAAATCTCTGGAGCAAGTGCAGATTAGATATGGGAAGGAAGGGTGAGCTACAATCGCGGTGATTTCCTGGCTCATCTTGTCAACCGGAGAAGCTGAGCCATCAACATTGTCATCTGTGTCTTACCCCGCCATGGCCCCTGAGCTGGCCAACAACCTTCTTTTGCTTCGCGTTAAGCACGTAGAGTAAACGACCCCGCGCACAGACAACCAGAGGTTCAAGAGGCGACTCATTTGATAAGGCCCATGTTACAGCACGGAACTGGCCCTGTGTAAGCATGATGTCAACTGAGCCTCTCATAGATCACCGTAAGATGCAGACTTGACCGCCGTCATCCGGAACTTTCACACAGAACGCGTTGGCCGAGTGCCGAGAAGTAACGACCGCAACAGCATCTGACCCGCCGACGACAACAGTGCCTGACCATTGGTCTGTCATGGCCTTCCAGCCATCGTGAAGGTCGGGTTTGTTCATCTCCCCAGCCCACAAGGTTTGTATGGATAGGTGATCCCAGGGAAATTGGGCCATCGAGTAACACGACCCGAGGAAATCAAGCTATTCATACGAGGTCGGTTCAGATATGCCACAGCAAGAGGGTGTGGGCGATACAAACATCCCAAGTTCTCCTGAGCTTGAATGGCTGCGATCGATCGGCGACTCTGTCCGACATTTATTGATCGGTTGACTGGTAGCTACTTTTGAAAGCGGTAGTGCTGTCAAGTACGATGTGGCACGTAAGATGGATGTATTATGCTACTACAAGCTGCTCAGTGTAGGATGGTGTAACTTGAAAGATCGAGCATTAAGATAGAGTGGGTGTAAGCCACCGAAAAAGGAAATCACCCGAAGTAGTACGACCTTTCCCGCTCAACCACTTTAGTCCTCTTCATCGCTGTCGATACCCTCATGGCCTCCGACGCACCATCAGAGCCCGTCCAAGACGCCTATGAACCAAAAGCCGCTTTCGCCAGCGCGACAAGTATAGGTCTTCAAGCTGGCGCCGTCGGTGCATTCGTCAGCGCAGTGCAGAATGCATTGGGTGCACATTCAATGGGTGCTACTGGTTTCTTGACACGGACCGGAGGGACCATTGGAACTTTTGGTGAGTGGATTCTACGGTGAGGATTTTTAAATTTTTATTGATTGGGTTCTTCGAATAGCTGCTATGGGTGCTGCCTTTGCTTATACTGAGGCTGTCGTCGCAAACCAGCGAGAAACCGACGATGCCCTCAATGGGCTCGCAGGAGGATGTGCAGCTGGATTCTTGGCCGGTATAAGAAGTATGTGTATTTATCCTTGTATGGAGGCCCATCTCTCACAGCTGATCTCATCTCCGCAACAGCACGCTCACTACCAGTCGCTGTCGGTTCATGTGCGGTGGTCGGAGCAGCAATGGCCACCTTTGACTACGCAGGGCAAATAGTAGGCGCAACGGAGGAACAGAAGGAAGAGAAGCGGAAAAAGTTCTTCAAAACACAGCCGATATTCCACAAGCCGTCTGTCTCTCCATCTGCAACGGAGTAAATCGCTGTATCATCCTACAACTTTATAGATCTACCCTCCAACACTACACCTCGGGAAGTGTGATATTCGCGCACTAGTAGACATCACAGTGGTACAGATATAATAGGGCACGACGTGGACGATGGCACATAGGTATAATGCATCGTGTTCGCTACGCGAAGACATCATTTGTTCTGGGATCGAGTTACGCGACTATGCCTCATTCATCAGCTCCTCGATACGTGCGTAAACCTCATCTTGGTGTGCGGCGTAGTATTCGGGCCATGAGTTAGCAGTCTTACATGGTCGCTGTAGGGAGAAGCTGGTCAGATAAGCCCCGGGATAGAAACATCAGCAACACAAACATGTTTCTCCAGTTCTTGCCAGACGCGTTCATCGTCAGAGTCATCACCTCCACCCAATGCAAAGAATTGAGTGATAGTGTCGAAATCTTCCCGTTCCAGGTCCTCAGCCAAAGGTTTGGGCGGTCCAATGTCGCCATTAGCTACGGAGGGACTTAACCGAGGTCTCTTAGATGGTCCAGGTTCAGACTCATCCCGAGGCTTCCCGGGAGTGCTCGGGATCGTGTTCTCGGTGGCGTTCTTCCGCTTCGCGATGTTAGCCCGCTTCCGAATGTCGTCCAAGGTCCCCTTCAGCTTTTTATCGACGTGGGCTCCCCACGACGCGAAAGTATGGTGAGGCATCTGGTTCGAAGGCCAGAGATTGAGTTTTCGCACGGAAAAAAAAATTATGTACACCCACTCTCCTGTGCAGCTTCTGCATCAGAGCGTTGTTTGACATGGAGGGATCTCGATCAAGGTGGTACTTGGCAAATTCAACGAAGTATTCATCCTCCAGGTCTGTAAAATAGTATCTCCCACCACTCATCAGTTGGCGAGTCTCCTCGGACGGAGGTGCGGGAGACCCTGTGGAGCGAGATGAGGGCGGTTTCTCGGGCTCCTTCCGTTTGGGTGCCGGCGCAGGCTTGGACACCTTCTTGACCCTCTTCTCTGCAGGAGGTTTCGTCTCCGGTGGAGGAGGTGCCGCCTTCTTCGGTTTGACCGAGGAAGGTTTGGCCTTTGCAGTTTTCGTCTTGAGGGAAGGCGATTCTACTGACTCAACTTTGACGGTGAAAGCATTCTGCCGCCCGCGTTTCACAGCCTTGATCTTGGCTCCAGGTTCCAAGACGTAGTCCGCCTGGTCTAGCAATGCGCCCTCTTCAACGCAGTCGGCTACGAATGAGGCTTGTATGGGGGGCTTGCCAACGGCGGTGGCTTCGCTGAGTAGGCCTTCGAAAGTGGCGGATCGCGTGAACAAGATCAAATAGTCGGCGTCTGTCATGTTGTTGACTATCTTCCCTTTGTTTCTCTACCGAAAAGCGCTTTAAGAACTTTTCCTGTGGATAGAATAACTTGGTGACTTACCTTGATGTTCGATACCACATTATGCCGGCCCTGTAGGTCGACTTGTACGAAGAACTGCAAAGGCTCTCCAGAATCGGAGAGAAAGATCTCGCCTCGGTGTCTCCGAGCGATGACATTCCGGGGCTGCTCAGGAGGAGAAGCAGGGTAAGGGAGGTCCCTCGAGGACCAAGAGACATCGGCAAGCTCGTCAGCTTCAGACTCCTCCGAGGATTCAGACAAAACCACTTTGGTCTTGCCTTTGTGTGAGCGTTTCGGTGGGTTACTGCGTTTTACGGCGGGCGGGGGCTTGCGAGATATCGGCGACGAACGCACCTCGTCGGATGGAGGGCGAGGGATTGCTTTGGGGCGAGGCTTACGCGCAGCGGGACGTGGACGAGTGTCGAGGACCTCTTCACTGGATTGGCGCCTCAAGGAAGTACTGATGCTATCACCGCGGGAATAGCTCCGAGATACAGATTGAGGTTGGTCCAACCCAACAGTTTCGAGAGCGCCGTTCGATTGAAATGCGTAAGGAGATGAAGAAGGCGTGTGAGTACCGTTCGTGATCGGGCCTTGGTTGACTGGTGGTTGCATGGGAAACATGGCTGCACTGGAATTAGTTGATTGCGTCATAGGCATTTGAGTATTCTGGCCAGACCAGGCAGATGGGTCCATATGTCGCACAACCTCCATTATCGTCATGATGGTAGCGAGATTGGGTTGTTGAAAGTTGGGCATGCCGTAGGATGCTGGGTTAGAGCCCATCTGCATCATTTGTGGCTGCGAGGATGGAAAAGGCGGAGGTATGGGTTGAGTTTGCATCATCTGTGGCTGCGAGGCAGGGAAAGGATGAGGAACTTGCTGAGCTGGCATCATCATTTGCGAAGAAGGAAAAGGTTGTGAAGAAGGAAAAGGCGAATAAGAATATGGGTTGTGCGGTTGCGGTTGTGGTTGCATGAGTTGTTGCTGGGGTTGCATAAATGAAGCGGGTTGGGCAAATGTGAATTGTTGCGCCATGTGCGGTGGTGGTTGACCTTGCTGTGGCTGCACAGGTGGTGTATCGTAACGCATGTCTGCCAGTGGTTCCACGACATGCGATGGGCCGGGCACTGCGACCTGCGTTGCTGAAAGTACTTCAGGTGGTGGCAGTGGGACTTGTGTTGACGTATCGGAGGAGGTCGTGGCTGGAGGATCAATACCTCCGTTCTGCTGAGTTGCGGGCTCAACAGGCGTGACCCGAGGCGTGGGCAGCGGGCTTCTTGGAATCTAGATCAGCACATGTCGTTACGGAAGAGTCTATTGACAGACTTTGTAATGAGTGCCTCCACTTCCTCAAGTTCGTCTTCGTCCACGACGATGCTGTCAATCTCTATGGGTTTCCCGTCATCGACGGACAGTGCACCACCCCAGTTGTCCGGCTCCAGCAAAGGCCGACCAGCATCCACTGAGGTCCGTACCCAAGTGTATTCGAGAACGACCTTGGATGGGTCATGGCCCCAAGTTCGGACGAGACGTTTGCCACTTTCTGTGGATGAGTCGACGAGGATGAAGTCGGCGTCCTTGGCATTGCTTACGACGAGGGCACCCGAGTTCTGGAGCGAGAGTTGTGAATGAATTTCGAGTCATGTAGGGCACTAACATGTGGTACTTGCCTTCAGAGTTCGCACAAGCCTTGGACGTCCTTCGAGTTCGACAGCTTGTAGGTTTATTTTGCAGCCGTCTCCCTGAGCATCTACAAGTATTTTCTGGGGTTGAACAACAGGTTGTGTTTGTGATAATTCCGAGAGCTCCATGCGGGGCAACTGGCAACCCCGATATGTTTTAACTTTTCAGAAGTCCATAGACACGTCCGAAGACCTGCCTTCTTCCTCGCCTCACGGTATTGCTGTTACTCACGTGACTTGACTCCTATCGAGAACAAGCGCGCTGTCGGTCAAAGCAACAAGGTAACGACCCTGACCGTGACGTTGTAAGACCACAGCACATACTCGCCACATCGCTATGTCCCAAACTAATTGTTCCCCGCGGTTTATAAGAATCAGTTGCCCTTTTTCTCGGCCTTTAAGTACTTCTCATAACTATCATTAATCGTAGCCAGTGGCGCAGCATGAATATGCCCAGGCGACTCCAGTTTCCTGTCATCTCAGAAGCAGAAGTTCCATCGATTGAACGGCCCCTAGAAGAGCTAGAAGAGATCTATCCCGACGATATCGATATCCGAAAGTACCTTTATATACCGCATGGCATCTTTGCCTTTACATCGGGACACATTCCTGAAGGTTGCCGTGACATATCGAATCTAATTCTCGGTGAGTTCGCGCATTCTCTTCATCCCACCCATATGAACGAAAGCTGGTTCGAAGACGAAACTCGTGGTTTCTGCTCCCATGTTACGAAAGGGACGATCGCAGGTCAAAATTTAACTTGCATACTCAAATCGTACGCAGACTCTGTGCTCCATCACTTGCAAATAATCATATCTGTTACAGATGGGAGTTTGCAAAATCTTGGAGTAATTTCTTTGCAGAGGTACGATTTCGCAAAAATCCCACCACGATTGAATATTAACAACAGTGCAGTTATTTGTTTACTCCCATCCCAAACTTCTGCGGTGGCTACAAGGGGACTGTGTTCCCCGTGTCATCGGTGTCTACTCCGATTCCTGGATTTCTGGGAATCTGTCAATCGCGATGGAGGTGCCCCATCATGTTGGTTGGCATACTGCACATCCCGATATGCCTCGTGAAGCCAAAGAAGCGGTGATCAACGTTTTCGAAAGGATCCATTCACAGGGTGTTATGCACGGCGACGTCACTCTTCAGGACATTCTCATAGGTTGGCATTTTCCTCCTTTAAATTTGAAGTGAGCTCACTAGCAACAATCCAGGAGACGACGGGAGGGTGGCCATCATCAACTTTGAAAAGGCAGCGTGTACGCAGGCCCTTGAGCTATCGTGCTTGCCTCGCTGCTCTCCTGTTGACCTTGACAGAGAATTGAGAATTGTTGAATATCTCATCGACTATCAGAACGCCAAAGCGAGAGAGCGGGCGTCAATGGAAAATAAGAGGGGAAAGAGCCGGGAAAACCACGTTCGTAACATCCTCATGCGCATTTCCCTTGATTTGTGGCTCACCTCGTCAATTTTGGCTGCAGCTCTCTCCCTTCAGTTCCCAGGAAATGGAACAGTGGGACAAAGTGGCCGCGTCGACGTCCTACGCCGAGGTTTACTACAGTATACCCAAACGCCTCAGAAGCCGCCCCGTTCTAAACGATGGGCGCCCCATGCCTGTCTTAGACCCATTGGCCATCGCTGATAGCAAAATATTCAGCGTCTTTTCCGTCGCCCAAGAGCGTGTAACTAGTACAGCTTCGGACGCGCCCCAAGTCGCGCAATCCTCAATGAAGCAGGTCCCCATATCCCGCCACGCTTGCCGAAAGAGCTGGCCATCATCCGATGATGCGAATGACCATGTCCCACAAGGAGTAGCAGGGCGACGGATGGGACCACTTTGCGACACAGCACCTTCTCCGCCACCGCAGGATCCTTCCTTTGTAGCTTCTACAGGACCTGAGCACCCATCGCCGACTCCTCCTAATGATCACATGGACTCGCAGCTCACGAGTCCTCCACTTACTCCCACCAAAGCTGGGTTGGACTTGCCAGTCAGTTTGGCACCTACAACAAATAACCCGACGTCTATCTCCACACTTCCCGCCCGTCGCGACCGACGGAACAGCTGGCCGCCATCAGACAGTCCACAATTCCATGTTCCCCCGACTCGATGTCGGAAGGGACCTCTTAGTGACACGACACCATCAAGTGTGGAAGATTCTTTATCAGAGGCCCACGCTGCATCCTTCTCCGCTGCAGGCAGTTCGACGAGCGCATCCTCCCTTGTTCTCTCCGAGATTGAGGCAGACTCGCCGAACACTGGTCCTGTATGTCGACCTGATACGCCGATAGCTCTTCCCCAGTTGACGTTCACCATTATCGATCCCTTCGGCGCCACGAGCTCAGCGAATGGCGCCCCTCCAAACGCGCCTCGTCCGTTTGCGGGACCAGCACGGACGGCCCCTAGCGGGATTCACGATTGCACTCGAAGTCAAATTTGGTGGATTCTCAAGCGTCAGCGGGAAGCAAATGACGAGGCCTACGAAAGTGCCCAGGAGTCGAGGGCAGTTTCAGCTTCTCCGTATAAGCGCCGCAAGGTCGATATAGGCTCGGAGAGCAAGACGGTTGTTTTCCACCCAGATGTACATGACAATGGGCTCTGGTCGACTGGTGAACACCCTATGATGCCGCCCAAGTGGGAGCGCAGAGCACGAACGCCGTTTAGCGAGAACGAAATCGATGAAGTCGGTTCCTCCGAAACTTACAACCGTGTTGGGGCGAACCTCGCTTTTGCTGCCCTTCTCGAGCGCACCCGTTCGTTCAAGAAATTTGTGGCTCAGCGGGACATGCTCATAGATCAAGCACAAAGACGTGCCATACTCCCCAAGAACGGACCGCCTTTCCGTCCTCCTCAAGCTCCCGCCACGTTACTGAAAGCAGCCCTATCTCCCGACACTATCTTGTGCGAGCGTGTGGAGAGAGCTCTGACTTCCGCTGTGGAAGTTTTGGATGTTTATCCGGAATATCGAGAGCCTGCCTTGAGCAGGATGCGTTCTATGGTCGGGGGGCGGCTCATCCGCGGGGAATTGGATCCTACCAGCTTTCATACCCCGGAGCGGATCGAAGAAGAAATAACCAAGCAAACATGGAGTTTCCTGCAGAACACGTCGAGGGGACCTATGGCAGATCTAGAGGAGGCCGTCAAATCTAGTCAGAATGTAGCGGATGTGCAGGTAAAGCGCGCCAGGCTTGGCGCAGCGGTTAGGATTGCGCTTGCAAAACTCAGACCCAAGGACCCCAAGGATATAGTTTCGGTAATGGACTTCATCCGAGTCCTGCGAGACACGCGCGCAAGCGCCGGTCACGACGAAACCCAATCTGCCTCACACCGTTCCCCGTGGAAACATCTCCTTACCACGTGCCTGAGATATCTACCTTGGGGGGAGGGACGTCGTGCTATACCGCAACGGCAGCCACCCAACAACGTGGAAATCTCTCAGAAACGGAAGTTCGATGCTCTTGAGGTCGATGGCTCATGGCAAACCAAACGTGCTCGCATGGGTTGACTGTATTTGCTAGGCAATCTCACCAATAGCCTGTAGCTCGTATTTTATATGAACCTTCAATTGTGTCTCCCATGGTCACATCCCTCCAGACAAAAACCAGAGTCATAGGTTTTATTGCATGGATGCTATAATGGCATAACAGTGAAATAGAGGCGTGACATGGCAATGCCGAAGAAATACAAGCACCACAAGCATCTTTCACCGGTAACTGAGAAGATATGAGCTGATGCACCGCGAAGTCTACAAAACAGGTTGCATACCTCTTTTGCCTGCGGGCACGAGCACCAGCACCACCGAATTTCTTGGGTTCCATCCGTCTGGGATCTGCGATCAACAGCGTGCGGTCATATGCAACCAGCTTCTTCTTCAACTCCATTGCGCTGTAAGCGTCGATGTACTTGGAGTAGTACGCAACGAGAGCTTTTGCGATAGCCTGGCGAATGGCGTACACCTGCGAAGTATGTCCTCCTCCCTTGACGCGCACTCGGATGTCAAGAGGTGCGAAGGACTCCTCGCCAGCGACGAGAACGGGCTCGTAGATCTTGAAACGGAGGATTTCAGGCTGGACAAGGTTGATGGGGGAGCCGTTGATGCGGATGAGGCCACGACCCTCCTTGGCGTGGGCTACCGCAGTGGCGGTCTGGAGAATACGATGGGTTAATTGACCTGCTATGATCGTGCTAACTGATGCGCCAAACGTGCCTTCTTTTTACCGAAAGTTTGAACGGCCTTGGTTGTCGACATTTTGTTGGATGATAGAGGAAGCTGCCGATATGCGGCGACTTGATGACTCTGGAATGATACAGTGATCAGCTTGGTTCGATGGACATCCGAGGTAGGAGGAGGATAGCGCAGGTATGGTCATCCATCCGTATGAAGTCGAATCCAGCTCATTTCTCAACGGATTTCGACCGAATCTTCGATGGAATGATACTCGTGCGCTCGTGCAGAACGATATGGACGGTATAGGAGCATGAACTTACCCTCTGTCGGTCGTTTGAGGTGTTGCTGGATGGTCTTCGTGGGCAGTCAACACACACTGAGATCGGAGTTGTGTGGTGAACGTTCCCACGATCCTGATTCAGTAATTTCAGTTTGCCCGACCAAGGCGACCGGCTGCAAATTGACTTGCTAAGTCTTCCTCCGCTGCACAAGTAATAACTTAGTTGCTTGTTATTGTGCGCATATCATGCTCTCAGCTTTATGGCGGTCGGCGGTTCAGGTGCGTGTTATCCCCCTCTGCGAATGGACCCTGCTTAACACAGAGACTAGCAGCCGACGCGGACTCTAACGCGGACTATGGCCACGGCTGTCCCGTCGGACAGTCAAGCATCATTGATGGCCATGGAAAAGTGCAAAGGTAAAGTCCATATGAACTCAGTAGTATCTCGTGCTAATGCTCTGGTTAGCCATTGGTCCCACAGAGCCAGTCTATCTCACCTTGAATTCACTTCAAGGAAAGAAGATCAGGGAAAAGGCAGTTGCTCTGGACCCCACCGTGTTCAACCATCCTATCCGACGAGACATCCTGCACCTCTGCTCAGTACACTACCTGGACTCGCTACGCCAAGGAAGCGCAAACACCAAAACACGTTCGGAGGTTCGCGGCTCAGGACGGAAAATCCGCCCGCAGAAAGGAACCGGGAAGGCTCGTTTGGGAGATGGTCAGAGTCCCATGCTTCGGGGAGGAGGTGTCGCCTTTGGTCCCAAACCCCGAGATTTCAGCACCAAGCTCAACCGCAAGGTCATTCAAATGGGACTGAGGGTCGCTCTGTCGGCAAAGCTAAAGGAGCAGAGGTTGGGTGTCGTGCCACGTATAAAGTGGTATTGCCACAAGACTATTACCTTCAAGCATCGACTTGATAAACTCGGGTGGAGGACCGGCACGCTATTCGTCACCGGCTTGCCTCAGGTGGATCCGAAAATTAGTCTTGCAGGGAGAAACTTGCGAGGGGTGGAGTTTAAACATGTCGATGACGTGAACGTCTACGACTTGATTAACTGGAGAAGGGTGGTATTGGATCTTCCTGCAGTTTCGCTGCTAGAGCTGAAACTGGGCAAGGCACCGATTGAGAGGCCGGATCCAGAGACTTTCGAACAGGATTTCGACCATAGTCCTTGACATTTTGTAGTTACTTTTCTCCAGTAATGCAACTTTACCACTAGCTTTTCTTTCTCACTACTTGACTAGACCTTGAAGGCTTCGATTTTGGTGTGTGCTCGTTGGCGGCGCTGGTGTGATCTCGCGAAGCACGTGCTTTAATTGCACGCGGCCACGTGATGCAACGCGTCTTCATTGCGGCGCCTGCTCGCTGAGTCAATTCCACGATCCTCAGGCCAGTGCGAAGGCCAGCAGGACAGTACCCTCACCGTCAAACGACGACCAGCAGCAATGTCTCAAGCATCTCAAAATGAAGAAGGCCAAGAAGAATATGCCATGTCCGGCCCTCTTCTGGTCGCAAAACTGGAGGAAGCCGGAATTCACCCCAACGACATCAAGAAACTCGCAGATGCAGGCCTCAACACCGTCGAAGCCGTCGCCTTCACCCCAAAGAAGAACTTGATTGCTATCAAAGGTATTTCAGACCAGAAAGCAGATAAGATCCTGGCGGAAGGTGAGTGCTGGGCCATGGCTTCCTGTCTGTAACATGTATGTAATCGTGTGAGACTGCAGCCCAGAAAATTGTTCCCCTGGGCTTCCAAAGCGCCACAGAGGTTCATGCTCGTCGCTCTGAGCTGGTTCACATCACTACCGGCTCGAAACAACTTGATGCCTTGCTAGGAGGTGAGTGCTGGACGATATCGTCATGCAGCTGGGCGCCTAACTCGCATATAGGCGGCATAGAGACCGGTGCTATAACAGAACTATTCGGTGAATTCAGAACCGGAAAGTCTCAGCTATGCCACACCCTGTCCGTCACTTGCCAGCTCCCTGTCAGTATGGGTGGTGGGGAAGGCAAGTGCTTGTACATCGATACCGAGGGAACATTCCGTCCTGCTCGTTTACTTGCTGTTGCCGAGAGATACGGTCTCAACGGGGAAGAAGTGTTGGACAACGTCGCATATGCTCGCGCATACAACGCAGATCACCAAAACCAACTGCTCACCAGCGCAAGTGCCCTTATGGCAGAGTCAAGGTATCAGATAGATTCACATCCCGCTGCCATCTTCATGCTAATAACGACTCTAGATTTTGCCTTCTGATAGTCGATTCTTGCACTGCCCTATATCGAACAGACTTCAGTGGCCGTGGCGAATTATCCGCTCGCCAGAATCACCTCGGAAAGTTCCTGCGTACCCTCCAGCGCTTAGCCGACGAGGTATATTGGTTGCTCTCTTTGTGCGGGGCGTTACTGATCTCCTGAACTCAGTTTGGAATTGCCGTCGTAGTTACGAATCAAGTTATGTCCAATCCTGATGCATCTGCTGGCCCATATGCCGGGAACGAGAAGAAACCCATCGGGGGAAATATCATGGCTCATGCCTCGACTACTCGGTCAGTATCACTATCGGAGTTAGGATCGCATGAGGCTGATTCCCTCGTAGCTTGCAACTGAAGAAAGCCCGCGGAAACACGCGGACGTGCAAAATATACGATTCGCCGTGTCTTCCAGAGATGGAGACGCACTTCGCGATTCTCTCCAGTGGGATAGGGGACCCTGAAGAAGAAACCTGAGCTTTGGGAGACATGAACCTTTGGCCCTGCAACCTACCCACGCTGTATTTCCGTTGCATTGAATGTCACTGTAGGATGAATTACACGGGTTTAATCGTTTTCATTCATTAAATCAGATTATGAAGAGTGCTGTCGTGCTATATCCTGTAGTCAAATACATTTTTGTTGTGTCGAGTAGAATACAAAGAACCAGTTGAGTGGTACTTTACAGCGTGAGGAGACATACATCTATGCTTTTTGGCTTAAGCCCCTTTTGCTCCCCTGCTATTACGCTAACAAGCGCGTCAAAATGTTCGCACTCGTGTGGCTGATCATCTCCCTCAACTTGTTGACATCCGTTGGGCTGACATCAGCGATGTCAGCAAGCAGGTACGCGATGTCGCCCTTCGAGTCAGAGTACTGCTTCTCGACATTGTACGGCGACAACACTTCATTGACCTGTCTGAGCACACCAGGCTGGTTGTTGTGAACGTGACAAACGCGGACGTGAGTGCCTTGCTCGGCAGTGATGGCACGTAGGTCGACTTCGGGGAAGTTTACAGACCCCACGGTGGACCCGTAGTTCAGGTAACGCGTCAAAGCCTGGGAGACCTCTTCCCCGATCATGCGTTGGGCTTCCTCGGTAGAGCCACCGATATGGGGTGTGAGTATTACGTTGGGGACGTTGCGTAGAGTAGTGGCCCAGGAATTGACCTGGTCGTCGAACGGCGCGCCGTTGGACCCCGGCTCGACAGGATATACATCTAGCGCTGCACCAGCGAGATGCTTCGACCTCAGAGCGTCGATCAAGGCTAGGATATCAACCACGCGCCCGCGCGCATTGTTGATAAGATAAGATCCCTCCTTCATCTGCTCGAACTCCTGTTTCGAGATCATGTCAATGGTCTCGGGAAGCTCGGGCACGTGCAGGGTGACGAAGTCTGCTTCACTGAGCAGTGCTTGTAGCGTCTCGACTTGACGAGCAGACCCAAGGGGCATGATATTGATGACGTCGTAGAATATGACGCGCATTCCGAGCGCCTCGGCCAAGACCGAGAGCTGGGAACCGATGTGGCCATACCCAACGATTCCGAGGGTCTTGCCACGAACTTCCCAGCAGCCTTTCGACTGCTTGTTCCAGATGCCCGCGCGCATCTCATGGGAACGTTGGAACAGTTGTCGTGAGAGTGCGATGATCTCGGAGACAACTAGCTCCGCGACGGATCGAGAGTTTGAGAAGGGGGAATTGAAGACTGGAATTCCAGCCTTGGCTGCGGTGGCCAGATCCACCTGGTTGGTCCCAATACAGAAGCAGCCGATGACAAGGAGCTAAGAGATCGGATTGCCACGTTAGCGACGGTTATTCGTCGGCTTGCCAATGGACATACCTTGGGTGCAGCTTTTATGACTCGCTCGGTAATCCGCGTCTTGCTGCGTATCCCAATGGCATGATATTGGGAGATTTTTTCGACGAGTTCATCCTCCGAAAAGGCTTTAGTGGAGTGATCGACGGTGAAGCCTTGCGCTTGGAAGTAGCGCACGGCGTCCTGGCTAATGTTCTCCAACAGTAGGAGTCTCAGGTCTTCATTGTCTACGGGGTGCAGCACTTTAGGCTGGCGTACAGCCCCAAGAACTGCAAGGGAGTCTCTATGGCGCAGTCTATCATGAAGTGTCTGGGAGGTAGGGGAAATGGAGGCGGCCACTACTCGCGGCGATTTCGATGGGATAGCAATGGGCGCAGGAGCCATGTTGGGAGTTTGGAAATAAGGGTGATTCATTGTCGGTACAACTAGCCGGTTTTTAAGGTAATTCGAGGGTCGTCCAAGCAGTCTATTACAACAACGAATTTCGGACTTGTGTTTGATGGCAGAACCTGAAGCACGCAACTCACGCGAAATTATCTATATACCCGATATGGAAGTCCGTTAATTGATCAAAGTCGCTGCTAGGACTCGACGTGACTCGATCTGAAGGACATGGGTCTCTTTCTTCTTGACCACGGCGCAGGCAACGTCCAGAGCCTTGCCAATTCGCTCACAAAGCTAGGTTACACGTTCAAATGGATAAGAAACGCAGAAGAGTTCGCAGAACTTGACGCCATATCCGATACACCGCCAGTAAGTAATACGCACCCCCGTTTCCATCAACCCGGTGATGACGATCCTGTTACGTTTCGCGTAGGCTCTCATCTTTCCAGGACAAGGTGCCTTCCATACTGCCATTCAGTGCTTGCACGATCACGGCTTGTTCGAACCTCTCCAAAGGTATCTCGAGTCCGGTAAACCATACTTCGGGATATGTATCGGGCTACAGGTTCTCTTCGCTTCATCCGCCGAGTCTCCAGGAGTTGTGGGGCTCGGGAAAATACCATGCCAGATAGACAGATTTGACGATGCAGAGAAGGCTGTCCCGCATATGGGATGGAATTCTGCAGACTGCATCGATCCTTCGGCCGATGTTACAGTCACGGAAGGCGTTTCATCCACATCCCACTACTACTTCGTTCACTCCTATTGCGCAAGATATGACCCCATTGGCAATGCACCCGCCGCTGAATGGGCGCACGCGACCACGCAATATGGACAGGAGGTGTTCATGTCTACTGTTCGACGCGGAAACATCTTCGGCACCCAATTCCATCCCGAAAAGTCCGGTCCGGCCGGGTTGAATATCCTCAAGGCTTGGATAGATCAATCCAGAGCAGGACGCACCTACGCACCTTCTCCTTCTCCCCGTATACCGCGTTCTCCTGAACCAAAGGATGGGTTCACAAAACGCATCATTGCCTGCATGGATGTTCGTGCCAATGACGAGGGGGACCTCGTCGTGACCAAAGGAGATCAATACGACGTTCGCGAAAAAGCCATCCCCTCCAATCTCTCCTCCAGTGGTACTACCACAGTCAATACAGCCGGTGCAGTACGCAATCTCGGGAAACCAGTCGCGCTCGCCGACAAATACTACACATCAGGGGCAGACGAACTCTGTCTCCTCAACATCACCTCATTCCGGAACTCTCCTCTCAACGATCAGCCGATGCTTGCCGTCGTTCGTGTCGCAGCCGAAAAAATCTTTGTCCCTCTCACGATTGGAGGTGGCATCAAGGACACCGTTGATCCAGACGGCACGAAGCGCTCCGCAGTTGAAGTTGCCGGTGCATACTTTCGCGCCGGCGCTGACAAAGTCAGCATCGGCTCTGAGGCTGTATACGCAGTCGAGAAGCTACGCACTAATGGCACCGGGGACGGTACCAGCGCAGTAGAAATGATATCCAAGATGTACGGCATTCAAGCCGTGGTCGTTTCAATCGACCCAAAACGAGTGTATGTCGACCCCGCGACATACGATGGCCCGTATAAAAACGAGCTTGTCTACGGGAAAGACGACGGCCCAGAGAACGAACGAGGCAAAGCATGGTGGTACCAGTGCACGGTCTCAGGAGGGCGGGAGGCGCGCCCAGTCTCAGCTGTGGAGCTGGCGAAAGGGGTCCAGACGCTTGGGGCTGGAGAGATTCTGCTGAACAGCATCGATAGGGACGGGACGGGCCTCGGCTTCGACCATGACCTGATAGGAATGATAAAGCGCGCTGTGACTATTCCTGTCGTCGCTAGCAGTGGGGCAGGCGCCAAGGAACACTTCGTGAACGTGTTCCGAGAGACAAACGTGGAGTCTGCACTAGCTGCCGGGATCTTCCACAGGGAAGAGGTCATGATACAGGATGTCAAAACAGCAATAAAGGAAGCGGGATTCAATACAAGGGTTATCTAGAGTTCGGATCTTGGTTGACCGAGGGGATGGAGAGCTCTACATCTATATACCTTAGTATATTTACCGCCCGTCCATAGATAGATCAACCTCATCAATATTCGTCCATCATGAGCACAACCTCCGTGATCGGTCGGAGGGAAATCGGCATTTCTTCTCAGGAACGAGGTCGTGCTTTCACCTGATTTTGGGCCGGGGTAACCTCCGGGACCTGAACTCGACCCTGTCTATCAGCTGCTCCAGCATCGTCCGACGTCAACACAAGGATCACCCTGGATCATCCCGAGAGTCGGCCCATATGGTCAATTTCCTCAGAAGTAAAAGAACAGCACAAACTACAACTTGAAGGGCAGGAAAGTACCAGTGTATTACACTACTAGATAAATTGTCGTGACTTGTAAACCTACATACATCCTCGAGCGAGGCGGGTATGCGTAGATAATAGAACACCGGGTGGATACAGAAAGCATGTTGGTCAGCGGCGAAAAAAGGGAAACAAGATAGTACGTCGACAAAAGAGAGCGTCGGCGGGAATGGAAAAATTGCCAGTCATCCGTAAGATGATGGGGTCGACAAAGAAGCCTATGACAATATGTCTGTAAAATGCAAGAAAGTGCCACCTAACCGCCGAAAAGGCTTCAGAAATTATGCAAGAGAGAGCAAAAGCGGAAGGTTGAATGCATACATCAGGGAAATTAGACTTCGGTTCCTCTGCGGTGGCGTGCAACGCCTCACTTCGGTCCCCGTACAGCATCTTTCACCTTCTTCAAAAGGCTCGCCTTACGACCCAACCCACCACCCCCTGGGGACCCTGGCGTGCCGTCGAAATAGCCGTACTTGTCTTCCCCTGACGGCGTGCGGGTGGATGCGGGAGCGTAGGGTGTGGCGGGAAGCTGCTTCTCTTTGTCCCTCCGTGGATCATCGATGTAAACATACGCCTCTGAGGTATCCGACATCGGTGAAGCGTTCTCCTTCATGTTTCCACGGCGCTCCCCGATGGCGCCGTTCCCTCCTGCAAATCGCCCGAGGAACGAGTTCTGCGAGCGATGAGTAGGTCGGGATGCAGGCTGATAGTGCTCGCCCGAAGTTGGTGATGGCGGACTTTCTCCTTCATCATAGCCCACAGGGACATTCGGAGAATCCCGCATTTTCCTAATGCGTTGCATGAGTGATTTGGTACGCTTGGGCGCTCCCGACGGCGAAACGGGTCCGTCATCCACATTGGTGTGGTGCGCTTCAGGAACCATTATAGGTTGCGGGGGTGGCAGAGCACCACGCCTGGGTCGACGATGTTCTGCGCCTGAGCGGTCCCTGTCTCGCGTCTGTGGCTGCCTCGTGTCTTCGTCGAGGTACTCTCTGTACACCTCCCGGAGCTCACGACCGTCCTTGGAGCGCTTCCCAATGGAGTGTTGCGGCGTGCCGTTCCGGGAGCCGTGCCCCTCACGCCCGGCATAAATCGAGTTGGACGGAGTTTCACCATGTCGTCCGGTGCCTCCCCCAGCAAAAAATTCCTCGTATGGCTCTGGCTCATGGATGCCCCAGGCCTCCGCGATGGCGTCAACCTTCTTCTTTGGGGCATCGTACGTGGGAGAAAAAGCCCCCTTGTAAGCGTCTGGAGATGGGTAGGGGGAATCACCGGAGGACAAGACGGCCTCTTCGCCTGGTGCGCTGCCCCAGGCAAGCATGGGTGCCTTGGTGCGGTGGCGGTTACGGGAAGGAGCACAAGCATCAAATGGGCCGTCGTGGTGGAACACTGTAGGGACGTAGTTTAGCGAGATAACAAAAGATAGTGAAAACCAGCATACTTGGGCCAACACCAGTGAAATCAAGTCTGTCTATGACGTCTGCGTGCTGGGAGCCCTTCTTGCCACGAGGCTTCCCCTTTGCCTTCTCCAAGGCATTTGCAGCATGCAAAACGGAATCTTGGGACAGTGAGCGGCGACCATGGGTCGGACGCACAGCATTGGCGGACTGACCACTGTGAGAGGTTTGATACGATGTGAGATGGAATTTTCCAAGTCAAGAGGGGGAATATGAACGTACGGGGCAGATGTCTGACTTCTACCCATTCTGTTGCGAGAGGTCTGCTCGGAAGATCTGACCTGTACGGTGTCTCTTACAGCCTCTACAATGTTATCGCGATGAGGCGACTGTTTATTTGTAGTTGCCATCTTTGAGTAAGGGGGGTATTTTGGGGGAGGGTCAGGCGGTAGACGAGGAACGGGTTTTGATGGATAGATGGGATCGGAGAAGGGGTCAGAGTGGGATCTGTGGCGGGTTCTGTGTTTTGAGCTGTAGGGATTCTGGCTCTGAGGAACCTGCTTTGATGGCAGATGCTTGTTCGATGAACCAACACCACTGGTCTGCATTCTTGCCATCGTTGGGTTAGAACAATTCTCACGCCAAGGTGAGCCGGCTAAATCTTGAATCCACCCAGGAAGAATTTAAATACCGTCTGGGTCGTCAAGGACGGCAAGGAAGTAGTTTACAGCGAACAGGGGAGACGATGAGCAAGTGGTAAGACCTTAAGGAGGTAGGACGGGGAAGTACTACGAAGAGCAGTGGAGTTTTATCGTGGGGACCCCTCTACTATTTATATAAGGCACTGGAATTACATTTGGAGTGGCCAAGGTGGCGCAGAATATCCCCAACGCAGTCAAGTTAAAAATCAAAAGCAGTCCTTTTCTAGTACTTTTTGCTACAATCGCTCGAAGTATCATAAACAGATACTTCAGGTAGCACCACTACGTTCATTACAGGACTCATTACCAGGGCCATTAACTACGCCCATCGCCAGCCATGGGTGTTATAAAGAGGGAGTGGTCTCGCGAAGAGGTCGCAGCACGCATCCTGGCTGGGGAATCTCTCGTGGTTTACAACAACCTCCTGCTGCGCATCCCCCAGGCATGGCTTAATGCTCATCCTGGCGGCTCTCTTGCAATCCTTCATTTCATTGGCCGCGATGCTTCCGACGAGATTGACGCGTACCACTGCGACGAGACAATGCGCAGAATTAAGGCATATGTCATTGGCACCGTCACAACCTCTCCTCATGGCTGGGAACCTCTAGTGCCCCCCATCATGACAGGATGGGTCCGCAAAATCTCTTCTGATGGCTCATTGAAATGGCACAACGAATCACGGACCATTCCTTCCCCTTCCAATCTGTCCTCGGAAATCCTTCTCGTCGAGAAAGACAGCACGCTTCTTCAGGACAATGGACCTTCGCTCTCGAACTTAATACCTCCTCCAACTAATCTCTCTCCGAAAGTCCAGGCTCAGCATTCCGCAGCTTATAAGGAACTTCACAAACGCATAATTGACGCAGGTCTATATAAAACGCGGTACATCACAGGCTACGGTCCAGAGGTCGCCCGATACCTTTTGCTGGCTGCGTCATCGGCTTATGCTTATGCAAACAACTGGCTCATTACCAGCGCGGTTTGCTTGGGGATCTTATGGCATCAGCTCGTGTTCACGGTCCACGATTTGGGGCACATGGGAGTCACCCATGACTGGGCCAAGGATCGCCTCATTGCTATCTTCCTCGCCGACTTTATCGGTGGCCTGAGTGTTGGATGGTGGGTCGACGTAAGTTCTAGCCCTTTCTTTATGGTCACGGGTTGACGTGCACGTTCCTCGTGTCCTGGTTTTGTCTTCTATCTAGAACCATAACGTGCATCATCGTGAGTTTTCTATCTGCACATTACCACGCTTGTCTTAAGTCCGGCTTCTTAGTTGTCACAAACCACCCTTCGCAGTAAGTCTCTTTACACATTCAGCATCGTCCCTGTCACTGATCATAATCATTGTACGCTCCAGTGATCCCGACATTGAACATCTGCCATTTTTGGCCATTTCAACGGCATTCTTCAACTCGCTATGGTCGTCGTACTACAAACGTACAATGGTCTTTAATCGATTCTCGGCATTCCTCGTCTCCCTGCAACACAAGCTCTTTTACATATTGCTTGGTTTCGGTCGGTTCAACCTCTATGCAAATGCCTACGGCTTCTTGATTCGCAAGGCGTTTGATACACGGAGGGCCAGAGGTGGAAGGTGGTCGTGGTGGCTTGAGGTCATCGGTGTTGCCTTCTTCTGGTGTTGGTTCGGAGCAGTACTCAAGGGATGCGGATCATGGAGCAATGCACTCATTTACCTCATGGTCTCCCATGTTGTCACGAGCCCTCTCCATGTCCAAGTACGTATATTCTTCGAAGCCATCACGCCGCTGATTGAAGCCCTTGCAGATCGTACTCTCACACTTCTCCATGTCAACTGCGGATCTCGGTCCTACTGAGTCGTTCCCTCATCGACAGCTCCGAACGACGACTGACGTCATATGCCCTCCGCATTTATCTTTCGTTCACGGCGGCCTGCATCTCCAGGTTACTCACCATCTCTTCCCTCGTCTTCCGCGCCACAACTTGCGTGAGGCAAGTGTCTTGGTGAAACAATTCGCGAAGGAGCAGGGACTCGTCTATGCCGAATTTGGATTCATCAGTGGGAACGGCGAGGTTTTGAGCGTACTCAAGGGAGTCGCGGATCAGGCGCGGATTGTTGGCATGGTTGCGGACAGTGAAATTCGGGAGGCGATGGGTAAAAAGGAGAGCTGAGCAATGCGTATTCTCATCCGTGGACTTTTCGGTTGCATATAGAGGCTAGATGATTTGCTCTCAGCTTTGCCCAGAACATTAGAACATGATACCCATATATCCCGGTTGTCGATAGGGAACACCGATGAGCAATTACAGAACGGCGATAGGATCCACACCGTGGAACACTGTTAGATGCAAGAAAAAACCATGCTCATAAGGGATGCATAGGGCATGTGGTGCATGCAATACCCCAGGCCCGACTTGTGGTGCCCGGATTTTGGGAGTATACAGGATGATATCCGAGAAGCATGATATAGAAGTAACAAGGTGCAAAGTAGAGATAGTGAGGTGTTTATTTCTTCTTGTTTGCCTCCTCTTCCTCCTTCTAGATAACGGGTAAGGAGTATTAATTTCTCGATTGAGCATAGAATATTTGATCCACGAACCTTTGCAGCCCGCTGTTTGCGTGCACCAGCGTAGCGGGCATCGGCACGAGCAACACGGAGAGTTTTGTAGGCTGCGAATGATCGCTCATCGTCGGTGATTTTGCGGGGAGCTTCGTGGACGTAAGCGTTGGGGATAGGAGGAGCAGTCCGTGTCGTCTCAGCCTTGAGGTCGTCACCCTGCCAAAAGCCGAGTCAGGAGCACGCTCCACATAAATGTCAAAATCAAATTCACAGTCGAGTCACCCTTCTTGGGCTTGGAGGCGTTCCGGGGGAAGACGATCAACTTGGCCTTATAAGCCTTCAGCCTCTCAACATTAAGAGCCTTGCCCTCCTCGCTCAAGTTTCTCCTCCGGTGGTCAACGACGATGCCAACACCACGTGCCTCCTTGCGGTTAATCCCTGCATCCTTGAGCTCAGCCAGCGTGAATCCACGGCCCTCGCGGAGCTTGCGGTTGTAGCGGACAGTTTGGGCACGGACGGCGGGGCGGAGAAGGGTGAGTGGGCGGACGCCGAGCTTAGCGGCTTTCTCTTTACGGGCTGTGCGTCTGCGGAGTTTGCGTCCGGGTTGGTCGAACCAGGTGCGCACCCGGCGCTGCCAGTCCTTGCGGAAGTGGTTGGCGTGAAGAACTGTAATATGATCAGCAAGTCAACCAACTGATTCTGGCGCACGAAAGCGTGGTTTTTCACGCACCGTTGTTGTGTGCGAAACCCATGTCTTAGGTCTAGAAGAGAAACGGGAAGAGAAAGACAATCAGCTTTCCATTCATATGTACCAAAGCACGGATCCCATCCAGCCATATCGCATTGGATCCACCCTCTCCTGGCATCGTTTCCAGTGCGATTTTTGCCACTCGGTGTCTCATAGGTCCGTGGATGGGTCCTACAGGCAGAAATCGTGTATCGGAATGTCATACTCACCTTGAGGCGGGCTTTCTTGACGCTGTGGACAGCGAGGAGGCTTGCTGCTTACCAGGAGATTTGGCGCACGGCAATTTCCTTCACTTTAGCGCGGCGACTCATTTGGCATTTCTTCTTTCGGATGTATCGTCACGTGCACGGCTAACCCCTAGCTTCTCAATTATTTATCTAATTAATTAGTTTCTTTTTCACCGCAAGAAAACCCTGGCATCCCCAGAAGCGCGCTTTGGGCGCCAACTTGAATCTCCCTTCCCATGACCAAGCTGGAACTATGGTTATAGCGTCCCACCAACTCACCTCGTCACTACACGATAGGCGCGTGACGGCGCGCGTCGATGAGCATCCCTGGAAGAGAATAACTCCAGCGGTGCCATTGGAGGTGGTCCCTATATTACCAGTCCGCAATACATTTACCTGCTCTGCTTCCTGGCGGCTATTCAATCAATATTCAGACTGCGAAAGGATAGCTCCTCTGGGGACAGTCGGGTTGATGATGTTCTTCCTTGCTTGCTGCAGGCCCCATTTCTCCCCGGCCCGGCTTCACCTTTCCCCCCATTGTCATCGGATCTGGACCCACCATCAAGCAACACCGAAAACACAGCCTACCCAGCCTTTCAAATTAATTCTGCCAATCTACACAAACTTGAGCATGGCTTCCCTTTCATGAAACGTCTCTTCTGTTACAGCCTTGCGACGCGCTCGTAAAAAAACCCCTCGTATTGGTTAATATGAGAAGCACCTCAACCGGACCCGTGATACACTGCCATCTTTCTGGTGTCTCCTCGGCCTCCACTTGGTACTGAATTGTGCTGTAACATCCTTTTGATAGCTTTTGATTTCACTTTGCATCTCCTAGACACCCAACGCTAGAACCTTCACCCTTGGCCAGAAGATCAGATTGTGGCTCTGAAGGCAATGCATTTTGGCGCTGCAGTGTGTTGATGCTTTGCGCGCTTTTCTGAAGCATAGTGGAACAGTTGCTGGTAAAATACCAAGGAACGATTATTATTCCTCGTTCTGCACGGAACAAATGTTCCCTGAGGCTAATGCCTGACGAAGAATATTCACTCCGTGTAAAACGAATGATCATTCCTACGATGTTATTTCACCAGCGGCTGTCCCAAAATCGGTGAGTCTTCGAATCAAAACTGGCTTCGTGCGCTACACAGACTGTCAATATTGACATCGATGGAGCACCTTTTACGTACCTCAGCGGCTCGCGCAAGTTATTTTAGGGTGATCGACCAAGATGACACCTCCCCCCTTCAACCACGGGACCTACAATCGATCTGCCGGCTCATCGCCCACACTGAGGTTGCGTACCACCCTTCTACACCTCCTAAATGCCGGGACATTTACGGTTTTTTTCTAGAACACTTCTTGGTCGATTGCTAGCTCTAGTTGCTCTAATTTCGCGAACGGAGGAGTGCTTTACGTTCGCGAATGCAGTGGGATGATGTGACCTTCGCACAATGTGTACTTGTCCGCTTGCGTTCTGGCACTCTTTGGTTGCTCTTTGATTCTGTGCAAACAGCGCTTAACGGTTATGAGGGTATGTTGATGGGGTTCCTGAAGCTAACGTATTTAAGCAGGGTCATTTGGGCACCCGCGATTGAAAAGCTGTTATTTCACTCCTCACCGCAACCCCTCCCCCCACCGTCCTCCAGGAGGGCTTCCAGTCCCATTGCTTCTTACCTTTCAGGATGCGCTCGCCGCTCTTCCTTCGGTCGTTAATTTCTTTTGCCTTATTATTTTCTCCCGCTGTCCGAGCGTTCAGCGTGACCGTCGGGACTCCGACCCAATGTGGTCCTCTAACAGTCACTTGGACAGGTGAGTAAATGCCATCCAGGGGTATAATGATGCTCAAGTCGATGTGTTCGTGGTGCTAGGCGGCCAGGCGCCTTTCCAAATCATGATAACGCCAGTGAGTTGTTCATCGCACTGACATGCTGCACACATACTCAGTATCTTCTCCAAAGGCTTACTTTACTCCAATAAACGAATCTGTGCCATCTACAGCGTTCAGTAATAATCAGGGCTCGTACCAAATTTCACAGCTGCCTCTTCCTGCGGGAAAGGAGTTTGTACTCACCATGTCCGATGCCACTGGCTTTGGAAGTGGAGGGACAAGCGACCTACTAACTGTGGGAGCCGCAACCAACGGCAATAATTGCGATATAACCTCCACCCCAACTGCTTTTAGCTTTAGTGTGTCATCATCTCTGTCGCAGTGCAAGTAGGTTGAGCGTTGTGCTTCGCGTATGGTATAGGGGGTCTCATCCAGTTTACTAGCCCATACAATTTTAATTCTTGGAACGGGGCCACGCTACCGGTCACAATTACTGTCAGTTGCTTTACGCTGCCAATATTTTTGCCTTATTTGACTTACGATTTACTTCCAGGGGCTCATTCCTGGTGGCGAGGCTTTTTTTCTTTATCCAGGCGCAACAGCAACAAGCTATACCTGGACCGTGAATGTTGCGGCAGAGACACAACTCCTTTTCACCGTGATCGATGCTCAGGGCAGATTCGGCGGTGCTACTGACCTCGAAACGGTTTTGCTCTCGAGCGATGCTACCTGCCTGAATGGAAATTCTCCAACGTCAACCGCAACAGTTGCACCATCATCGACTTCGGCGTCACAAACTACATCCGCTACATCCGCTTCCACCTCTCCGAAACAGACTTCTTCATCATCTTCCGGCATCTCCGTCGGAGCTATCGTCGGAGCGGCAGTGGGTGGAGCAGTTGCCATTGCAGCCATACTTGCCTTTGCGTGGTGCTGTGTCAGGAGGCGACGCGAAAAAGCCCCTCTCCATGGTTCTTCAGCCGCCCAAAGTTCATATCCCTCGAACCCCATACACCCGGAAACTGGTGTCGCCAACTTCTACCCCCAAGCCACATACACTTCCCAGTATCAGGCCGACTCTGTCAGCCAGATCGCACCACTTATGGGCACCGCGTCGGCCACCAATTCATCGTACTACCCCCAAACTCCCTCAATTCTCTCTTCAGAGTTTCCAAACCCATGGGGCTATCTCCCTTCTCAGGCTGCTCAGACGCAACACTCTCGTCTGAGCTCGAACATGGAAAGCATCATTGGCTTCGGCGGAGCAGCAAGTTCCTCCATGTCATCTAATGATCGACGGAATGCTCCGACGATTAGTGTGGCAGGATCTTCAACTCCAATCCCTGCGCCTGCACCCGCACTTGTACCCGCACCCGCACCCGCACCCGCACCCGCACCCGCACCCACACCCGCGCCCTTCATCGTTCACACCGATGCTGAGGACGTGGTCCCAGCGGAGAGCAGTGGGGTTGTCGAATTACCTCCGGAATATACAGAACGACGAGCGGCTGCTGCACCGATGTTGCCGCATGAAAAACCGATGGCGGCAGTGATAGAGACCGTTCTGCATCCACCACCAGTGGAATAACCGCATCCTGTGGGTCGTCTGTATCGTTCCGAGCACATATTTACACTATACCCGTTAACATACTAGTGATCTCGACTTTCTTCCGCCAGAGGCTGCTTTTCTCTGTTGTACATCGCTCGGAAGTGTTATAGTTCGCTGTTTGTTTAATATATTCGTGTCTTGCCTCCACGCTCAACGTCCGCGCTGTGGACGGGAAACCGGTAAAAAAAAATCAGTGATGGTCAACGGAGGAGTCAGCCAGTTGGTGAACCCAATCACTAATGGCGTTCAATTCAAGTCAGGAGTGGTGCTGAGTGAATTACTGCCTCCGCTTGCGGATCTGCGGATAGTCTTCACACGGTGCCTAGCTTGTTTACTTCGTTGTTGAGTATCCTTTGATGACGGTTACTGTGCCCACATCGCACCGCATCCAGGACTCGAAAACTCTCAAGCCCCCGCTAATAGCTATTGACCCAGGTCAAAAGGAGGTTGTCATGAATCTGGTTGCAGGCCTGTCAAGCCTGAGGTTCCTGATGCCGCTGACGTAATCAACGTCCAGTGGATTTGGGCACGAGGTTGCAAAGCTGTTATTTCCCTCCTCATCCGCAAAATCCCCCCACCGTCGCTCTAGAGGGCTTCCTTGGCTGGAGGCCATCGCCTTTCACCTTTCAATCTGTTATCCAGCTTTTGAGGATGCGTTCTCCGCTCCTCCCCCGGTCTTTAATATCTTTTGCCTTATGTCTTTCCGTTGTCCAAGCGTTCAGTGTGACTGTCGGGACTCCGACTCAATGTGATCCTCTAACAGTCACCTGGACAGGTCAGTAAAAGCCAGTCAAGGATCTACTGATCCCCAAGTTGATGTGTTTGTGATGCTAGGTGGCCAGGCGCCTTTTGAAATCATGCTAACGCCCGTAAGTCAATTGTAACACTGAAGTGATGCACACACGCTCAGCATTTGACTCCAAAGGTTTTCGCCGTTCCAAGAAATGAATCTGTGCCATCTACAGCGTTTAGTAACAACCAGGGCTCGTACCAAATCTCACAGCTCCCTTTTATCAAAGGGACGCAGTTTTTGATCACCATGTCCGATGCAACTGGCTTTGGAAGTGGAGGGACAAGTGATCTATTAACTGTGGGAGATTCGGTCAGCGGCAATAGCTGCAACACATCCGTCCCTGCCGTTGCTTTTGCCTTTAGTCTACCATCGTCTCTTTCGCAGTGCAAGTAGGTTGAGAGTCGTGTTACACGTGTGGTTTACGGGACTCATACGTCATCTAGTCCATATGTCTTTGATTCCTACAATGGGGCGATATTACCGGTCACAATCACTGTCAGTCACTTGATCCCATTTCCCGCTTCGTCCGACTGACTTTTTACTTCTAGGGGCTCATTCCTGGCGGCGAGGCATTTGTTCTTCATCCTGGCGCGACCGCGACAAGCTATACCTGGACCGCCAATGTTGCAGCGGGGACGACAATCATCTTCACGATGATTGATGCTCAAGGCAGATCAGGTGGCTCTTCTGACACCGAGGTGGTTCTGCTGTCTAACGACGCCACCTGCCTGAACGGCAACTCCCCATCCTCAACTGCGACTGTTGCACCATCATCTACTTCGACGTCGCATACCACTACTTCCACCACTCCAACACAAACGTCATCCTCGTCATCCGGCGTCTCTATTGGGGCCATAGCTGGAACGGCAGCGGGTGCAGTAGTGGCAATTGCAGCCCTGGTCACTCTTGCGTTGTTCTGCATCAAGAAGCGACGCGAAAAACGTTCTCCCTATGGTCTTGCAGCCGCGCGTAGTTCCCGTCGCTTGAACTCTGTGGACCTAGATGCTGGTCCCGACACCTTCAGTCATGCACCTATCTATCCTTTCCCGTATCAGACAGACTCTGCCGGCCATTTCGCGCCACCTGTGGCCCCTGGTTCGGCCGTTGGTTCATCGTTCCTCGCAGAAACAGCGTCAGTCCACGCCTCCGTCCAGCCAGATCCATTCGCCTTTCCCGCTTCTCCAGCTACCCAGACACAGCACTCTCGTGGGAATTCCAACACGGACAGCTTTGGTGGTTTCGGCGAAGCCGCAAGTTCCTCAATGTCATCCAGTGGTCGACGAAAAGCTGCAATGGCTGGCCTTTCAGGATACCAAACTCCAACGCGCTTCATTGTTCACACCGACGCCGAGGATGCGGTCCCACCAGACAGCACGGGGCTCGTCGAGCTTCCTCCGCAATATACCGAGCGGCGAGCGCCACCATCAGTGCTACCACAGGACAGACCGATGTCGTCAGCTACTCAGTACACGTCTACTGACCTTGCATATGCTCCTGGGTCATACTTAGATGAACCACCGCAGTCTACTCCACATCCGCCACCATTGAGATAACTGTGCCTCGTGGGTCATCTGTATCGTTACTTGTACATTTCTGTGCCTTCTGCGTTGACATGCCAGTGCGCTCAATTTTCTTGGATAGGGAAGTTGCTTTTTTTTTTCCAGTGATACCTCGCTCAGAAACATTTTTGATTTGCTGTCTATTTTAAAATATTTATATCTTGCCTTCACGCTGGGCGTCCATTCCTTTTGCCTTCTGATTGTCCTTCTGTTGGGAGGGGGGTACGTGCTGTCTTTCAAAGGTGTACATACACCACGCTTAACACAGAAATGACCAGCATTTGCGTGGTAAAAGTATGAGATTTTGAGACGACCGGCCCACCGACCACAGCGAGCTAGAGGGTGATATGTACTAGGTATGAAAACGAGGAGAAAGACGAGCAAGAAAGCATCATAATAGTAAACAGAATTCCAAGTGCAGTCGACATAATAGACAGCTTCTAAGTGATACAAGTGTAGATTTGGGACGAAACCCATACACAGGGGCCTGACCTTGAGGCCCATACAGTCTTGTCCTTGCGTGCCCGCATGCACGTCGGGTTCCTCCCTGTTTCCGTTATTCAATCCGTCCACTCCTCACTCTGTGCAGCAGTGACAAGTCACGAGTCCGACGGTATTTCTTCGTCCAGATTCTGTCTGGAGAACGCATCAATCATGGCATCTTGGTCCTTGCGTCGTTTGTGCCTCTTGCGCCTGTCGTCTTTAATGATGCGCTCGATGCGTCGGCGAGTTTTGGCGTGAGTTCGGGGATCGACAACCGCGAGTCTACACCTGTAACATGCGAGCTCGATGCTCGCGAGCAAGCGGAGAGTGTCAGAGTTGTTTAAAGCCTGTCCAGTGGTCAACAACAGCAAGTAATATGACCGCGAAGACCTACGTTCAAAGACCAAGACACGACGTGAGCGCCTTCCACACACCCAATGACAACGAAGTTGCCGCGTTTCTCGGCTTGCAAGTCGGACACCTGGCCCCGTGATTCAGCTGCAAGGAAAGATAGATAATAATCGGCACACTGACCTCCCCGAACGCGACTAGCACCTTGCCAGATGTCATGGCACGTATGACTGATTATATGAAAGATCAGAATGTCACTGATGTATGGATGTAGTACCGATTCGTACCAACGCGTGACGACTGCCCCATGACCTCCTGGGATACTAAGGCGCGACCTAGGTATACCCAAGAGTCCTTTTCAGGTCTTCGAATGTGCACCTTGACTTGGATATCTCGAAACTCGCGAGGTCCCATAGGTAATGGTGCGGCTGTATGGTCCATGGTTAATGTATAGAGACAGAATCAGTAGTACATGAAGTATGCGTCAGAAAGTCGACGGTCTTCGAAGATCAACATTGCGCACAAGGTGACGGAGCGACGTAACTCGCTGCTCCCTGAGTATCAGGAACTCCTGGGGGGTATGAGGAGCTGCTCGCCATTACGGCATCATCTTCCATGGCGTCCATCTGAATAACGTGCGTTTTTGTGCGGTCGAGGATGTCGTTGCTTGCAAAAGAAACCTACCGTCAATAATTCTGCAGGGTTTAGGTTCTTTGAGTGTGGCAGTGGACTGGCAGGTTAGATGCTGCACGCAAGTACTACTTCATGTCCACCTCGCGCACGTGACCTTGACATGCTTCGCCGACGCGCTTGAACAACTTTAGTCGCATTGGGTGACCGAGCACCGTCGCCGACAACGGTCTAGTGGGGTGCGTGTTGCAGAACATGGAGCTATCTACATCAGACTACTACCCCGGCTGTGGTCCGACGGCTTTCCTCCATTTGCAAGAGGCAGATCAGTCATGATGTCTCTCTCAGGCGGCAAAGGATTGAACGAGGCTTCAAAGGAGCACGACAGGTCATAGCACTCTAGCAGCCTGAGCTACAGTAGCTTGATGTTACCTTGTATCTTTGTTCAGAGTACTATGTTGCTTGACAGCATTGTGAACTCCATGAACGTGCCCCAACACAAAGCATGTCCCTTGTGTTGCCAGGAGGTAAATAGGTTTGAGCCACTGCACGAAAGGCAACCCAAGGTGACCGGCCTGCATATAAATTACAGCTACGGGAGGCTGATGCGTGCAGAAACCCCAACATCCTTTCGCTCAGCAGCATGCCAGTCAGAGTTATAGTCGCCAAGTCACGTGGAAGTTACCCTCGTCCCCTAACCGCCGATTCTTCAGCAGACTTCCCCCACTTCTCTTCTTCGCAACTGGCTCACGAAGAAGAAGCCTATGCACAAAAGTGCGAGATCTCAAAGGATGACATAGAGATTGAGAAGAAAGAGAGAAAGGTCTGTCAAAGGGTTTGAGTGCTCATATGCAAACGACGTTGACGGGTAGTTCACCAGCGCGACGAAGACGATGATGACTTCTACTTGGGGTCGCAGGAGCTGTACAACCAGTCCTCCTCCCAGAGCACAGAGAGCGACTCCGATACCACCGAAATACCTCGACGCGCCAACAGAGATGACGAAGACGGGGATTCGGAGTGGGACATGGATGCAGAAGAAAGCCTTGAATACTCGCAATCAAGTCAGTCGAGCGCGGCCTCCGTCGACGATCGCACGCCTGCAGAAATTCTCCGAAACGACAAAGGAATTTCACGTGAAAAGATCAAGTTGATCTACAAAGCAATATATGGTAATCCTCTCGAAGTCAATAGTCCGGATAGGAAGCGACTTGCGAGGAAGCTTGTTGCAATCCTCTATGGACTCGACGAGGAGGAGATGGATACGGTAGACAGGTGGATAAGGCGCAATAAAGGGCAACTAGGATCATGGCCGTTCGAAGCATAGATGGAGGCGATGCTTGCACTGATATATGACCTGTATGGAGGTGTGAATGCCAGATAACGACGTGCTGAATCGAGTCTTCGCGATAGCCTAGTAAGGAAGAACTTCAGAGAGATCTATCTTGACTCGGGAGCGAGGTAGTTGCCCGCAACAAGACACAGATTGCGTGGTGTAAAGTGAACATTCGTGATGGGAGTTCGCTTCGTGGGGAATGTCGCGAGCAAGTCAGAGCTATATTTGAATGGCGAAGCAACACGGGGATATCAAAACACTGGAACGGTCGGGGAAACAACACACGTACGTTTCGTTACTCTCATCCTCCGTAGGACGAAGCACAGCGTTCTCGTCCGTTCCGTTCTCACGTGGTTTGCTTTGACCACCGGCGCTCTTAACGTCCCAGCAGCGCACCGTCCAATCCGCACCACCGCTCACAAGCATTGACGACTCAGCGCTGAACGCCAGAGAGTACACAGACGCAGCGTGGCCCGTCATCTTTTTGATGCGCTTACCAGAACCTAGATCCCATAGATTGATTGCAAGATCTTCCCCTGCGCTTGCCAGGTATCGTCCGTCTGGACTGATCGCCAGCGTCGAGATCGTTCCTTGGTGACCAATGAACACCCGAACACAAGTTCCACGCTGAACATCCCACAGGCGAGCTGTCCAGTCACTTGATCCAGTAGCCAGATACAACGAATTCGGATGGAAGCGAACACACTACGTCCGAAGGTTAATGATGGTTACGAACGACTTGATATGTACTCACATCAACGTCGCTTAGATGCCCGGCGTAGACTCTCAAACATGACGTTCGGTCTGTTGACCATAGTCTGGCCGTTCGGTCCCGACTAGCTGTTGCGAAGTAGATGCCCATTGGACTCCACTGTACATCCCAGACCGGATTTTGGTGACCCCGGTATGCGACAACATTGGTCATAGTGTCGAGTGACCAGAGCCGCGCGGTGGCGTCCGCAGAGGACGAAAGGAGATACCTAGGAGGGACTGCAGAGCCTCCATGGGGATCAAAGGAGAGAGAATAAACTGGACCACTATGCCCAATCAATTTCCGAGTCGTAGTGCCATCTTTCTCCCGAATTTTAGAGAATGAGTTCGCTGAGGAAGGGGTCAGAAGAGTCATTGTGAGAGGATCTCAACAAGTCCTTACAATCCTTCACTTTATCGAGAGAAAAGTCGTTGCGAAACCCTTTAAGCTTTTCGCCCTTCAAGCTCCATAAACGGATGTAGCTCTCCGAGAAGCCAGCCGCCATCAGCGTAATATCAGGAGAGAAAGTGCAGCATGGTGCACTGTCATTGCACGTATTCAATTATTCATCCAAACCAACCTCAACCAAAACTCACCCTTCGCCGACGTCATGTAGAGTGTAGGCACAAATGCTCGGCAGCCCTCGAGCTCGTGCAGCTCCTCCTTGAGCAGAGTTCAAGTCAACGGAGCTGAGAGCAGATGGCTCCAGCCGTATCCGCTTCCTTGCATCGCGCACTTTTTCCACCTCTCTTTGTACGTCGATGGTTTTGAATGCAGGAGGATGAGGAGGCAGGTCAGCCTCAGTCGGTGACACAACACCGGCAACCGCTGGCGGTCGGGCGAAATGTATATCGTACTGTGCGTTGGGATCTCGGTCCAGCATTGCCTGCTCTCGCAGGACGCGCTCTGTTTCTGTACGTAGCTCTTCCGAGATCGGTGGAGGGCCAAGCTTCAATTCACCCTTGGAGGCGTTGAAAGTGTTTGGGTTGGGGATGGCCGAAGTGCCGGCCGATGCGTTGGTAGCCTGCGTGGTTTTAGGTATTAGGGATGAGAGAAGTCCAGTCGACTCTTCCCATGCATTGGGAGAAATGGCGGTTGTGCTCGCAGTGGTTACTGCGCGAGATATGTAAGTTTGGTGACATAGGAAACATGACGACCGATTCACCGTCAAATCGCAGATGGTTGTTCACTACGCGCATTACAGATGCTCTACCCCTCTTTCCGATTTCTCCGGAGAAACCCTCTCCAGCTCCCAGGGCTTCACCACCGACACCTTCCGTTAACCAACCTACGAGCAAACTGAATCCTGAACGACTCATTCTGATTATATACTTTTCGTTGAGGAAACGTTGTGCCAATGGATCATTCTGAACATGAGATGGCAAGAGCAATGTTGAGAGGTGGTGAAGAGTCGAATTATGATTGGGCGCCAGGGAGGAGGCGAACGTGGAGTAGAACCGTAATGCTGAAGGGGTTGCGCGAACGATGTGAGCTGGAGACGATTCACCATCGACCAATGTACCCACCCGCTTCTTTGAAGCCCTTTTGAATGAGATCAAGATAGAAATGGCAAAAGATTGGGTACAGTATTGGACGAAACTCGGGCTGGACATACCGATTAGGATCGGCACAAGCCTACATAGAGCATACACACCTTATACATATCCAACGATCCTTCGACCCAGGATTCGAGTTCCCGAAAGCCCTCTTGTTTGTCGGTGGGATCCACAGAAAGTATCTCTTCAGCTCCAACTGTACCAAGGCTTGCTATGAGGTCCTGAATAGTCGGTGGGTTCCCCATAGTCGTCAGTTCTTGAAGGACACTTGCACTGTCCTTGAGGACGTTTTCCCCGGGTCGCGAAGGTTTTTGAGCATACACTGCTAGGTCCTTCACCAGCTCGTCTGATGATACTGTCTTGCCATCTTCAGTGGTTCCACTCTCTATTGCCTCGAGTAAGGCAGCTTCGGCGTTCTTGTGACCACGGGAACGCAGGTACTCCAGAACGAGGCGATCTGCCGCGGTTGCACTCTGGGCAGGATCTTGTGTGCTGGCATTCGCAGGTGAGACCCCTCCAGATGATGATGCGGCAGGTGTAGCAGCCGACATTATTGCTTCAGATAACAATTGCCACTTCAGAAACGGAACGACACATAAACTTCAAGGCGTCTGTCGAATGAAGTTTCCCTGATATCAGCGCGCGAATGTAGCGACAGAGTCAGTTCTGTGCTCGAGCCCAGTGCAACGGCAAGTCGAAGTTGTTGTGTATACAGTATATCCTGGTTTGCCTAATTTATCAACATCAACAAAGCACTTGGTGGTTGCCCCTATAAATGCGCATGGTGTAGTCAATCCTGGATAAATACTCAACTGTACTAATAGTTGAATGCACTACATGCGTATTCACGAACAGGAACTTGTAGAGTATGACTATGGCGCCCATCGACAAATGTGCAGTATAGCTGGACGGTGAATTGAAACCAAAACCTGGTCTTGCATCGCTAGTACTTCCGACCACGCTTGTTGGAACTTGAATATGCTGCCTTTCCCCTGCTCGACCCTCCACGGCTAGATCCTCCGCGGCTGTATGATCCTCGACCACGGCTGTTGGACGTCCCCGTGTACGAAGAAGAAGACTGCGGCAACGACCTTTTCCTATCATTCGAGTAGCTCGAAGTCGGAGCGGGAGGGTCGCCACTGATATAATTGACCTTCTTGCATTCCTTGTCGAACGCTGCTACTAAAGCGTTGAAATCTGAATCGACCATGCTTCCGAAAAGCGGATGATAAGTGGACCATTTGTTCGCCGTGAGGCGGGGCGAGGTGATTCCGAAAGCCATGCGTGCAAGAAGGCGAGGATCGTCGCGTTCGTGACATGCGGCAAGGATTGCTTTGATCTTGTTAGGGTCAGGTTTTGCCTCAGCTTGAGGATCGAACGTCACAGCATCGCCTGTAGTGCAGAAGGTACATGTCCCGCAAAGCCCACCGGGGACGGCATCTTCGTCTCCGAAGTGCGAAGCCAGTCCATGAGCCAAACCTAGATCATGGTCAGGACCTAAGCAGATGGGACGATGTGCTCTCACTCACAGTCATCGTTCGTCGTAAATTCGATGACTTGTCGAAGCTTCACAACGGACTCTTCCTCCCTGCCCAACATACGCTCATACATCAGATTCGCAAGGTTCTGGATCTCGTTCACAACATTTGGCAGAGGGTTGAGAACTTTGTACCGCTGCAAGATGTGTGAATTTGGTGGTTGTTCAGACAGATGAATCATCCCTTACCGCGCGAACTTGAGATGCTTTGGAATGAACCCAGCCTGCCAAACAACCAGCGCTCAGCGAAAGTGGGTAATTTTGACAGCAAAAACTCACCACTTAGCTCCCAGTCGCTAATTTTCTTGGCGAGATCACCCCTGGCCTTTCCAGATAAACTGGCAGCCATGACTACATCAATCTGACGGGCGCTACATCTCAGTCCCTTCTGAGGAGTATATTGTGAAAAGACACACCTGGTAAGCACTCCCCCGCGGAGCCCAGTACATTTTGATGGTTTTGGCGGCATCAGAGTTATCCGCAAGGACTTTGTTCCAACCCTCCCCAGTGCGAGCGGACAAGTCGTATACAGAGTAAAAAGGAGTGATGGCCCGGATGTAGCCGTAATCAAGTTCCAGTTGAGCATAACACAGGCCGAGTACATTGGGCTGCGACGCGATCAGTATTGTCCGCTTCTGGGTACGCAAGCTTGACTTACGCGTATATCATATCTACCAGTAACGAGGGTTGGTCGTGAGCCGCGACGACGTGACAGGAACGAAAAACTCACACTCTTGACTGCTGATAGTGATTGAAGTCTATTGTCCCATCTTGTGCGGGCTCCTTGAGGGCCACTTCCTGCAACCATAGCTCTAGATCCTTCTTCGCACAGGTATCACCTCTGGCGAAACCCTCCAGGATAGGGATATCCGGGGCGGAAAGGAACATGAGGCACGTCGAAGGTAGACCATCACGACCAGCTCTTCCAACCTCTTGACTATAATTTTCAAGAGTTTTAGGCATGTAGAGGTGAATAACTTGACGAATGTTCGCTGGGGCGCTGTGTTAGAAAGTCTGATCGACTACGAGAGATTGGCAAACCTTTGTCTATTCCCATTCCGAAAGCAATCGTAGCACAGACGACTCCTTTCTCAGATTCCATGAAGTCAAGCTGGACCTTCGTCCGCTGCTCTGCCGGCAAACCGGCATGGTAAACCATTGGTGCTAGACCGTGTGGTTGCAGGTGGTTCGCAACCTCTTCGGCGTGTCTCTGGAGGGTAACATAGATGATTGCGGGTCCTGTACGGGCCTTCAGGAATGGTATGATACGATCCAGCTTCTTCTCCAGGGTCTCGGCAACCTCCACCTGGAGGGCAAGGCTAGGTTGGATCTCGTTTGAGTACGATTATCTTTATGAGACCAAGGAAACCTACTTGGGCCGATACACTGGGGTGCGGAAAACGCCTTCTTTAGGGTCGATGAAGAAGGACTTACAAATGTCTTCCGAGACAGTTGGTGTTGCCGTGGCAGTCAGACATAGGACGCGTTCAACATCCATTTCTTCCGCAAAACGGGCAATCTAGCCGGTAAAAGTAAGCAACTGCTTTGCCTGAATGTGTCACCACTACCTTGAGGTATTCTGGACGAAAGCTTGCACCCCACTATCAGAGACGTGAGCTCACGAGCTAGTCCCAAGTACATTGAGTTAGGCATACCTGCGAGATACAGTGCGATTCATCGACAGCCAGAAGGGATATCTTGACATGACTCATCATGGAGATAAATCCTTCGTTGTTCAACCTGCACAGGTAGAAAATGAAAGGGGACGCTAACTAGAGACGGTGTTGACCCACCTCTCGGGGGCTACATAAAGAAGTTTGAGTTGGCCTGACATGACTTCCTGTTTTACCCAGGCAGAGCGATCCGCATCCAAGGTGCTATCCAGGTTAGCGGCCTTCACCCCTCGTGAAACAAGTGCATCGACCTGATCCTTCATGAGGGCAATGAGGGGTGAGATGACCAGCGTTAGGCCCTGCGAATGACAGGCATTGCCAGTGAGCCCTGAACTACACTCGGCATTGGACACTATGTTTACCGGAAGACATAACGCTGGGACCTGGTAGGTTAGGCTTTTACCGCCTGGTAACCCTGTTAGAGAGGAGAACATTTGGCTTGCAGACGCACGTACCTCCGGTCGGAAAGAGCACGAGCGCGTTCTCATTGTCTACCAAAAGACGCTTGATGACCTATTCAGAAGCCCATCGAATCAATGATGGAGTCCGACTTTTAGCAAACGCAAACGCAGATTGAATTATACTGACCGCCTCCTGAGACAACCTAAAGGAAGGAAATCCCCAGATGTCATGGAGTACTTTGAACGCGTTCTCCATGAGGTTGTTATTAGCAGGACCTAAATTATGCTTGAGGACTAATGCAGATCTAACGCTGCGTTGCTAAATAACGGTTGGCGATACTCAAATGCCAGTGATGTGTCTGTAGAGCCGGCTTGTTTACGTGTTGTTTGACGTGCCCCTTTTGAGGTCAATTTGCCACTTAAGGGTCTTGGCTCGTCCCCGTGACACTGACAGTCTTCTGAATCTTCCAGGTTTCACTATTCAGTGCAAGTTCTGCTGGTCTCGATTGCTACTGGTCCGAAGGTAAGCCCGCGGTGCAGGTGCTCCAAGTTAATTTTTGTCTCGTACTCTCAGCTTTCGTAAACGCTGCACGGAATTGCACCCATGGTTAAATCCAAGAAGGGATCCAGCCTCCATAGTGCCCTCCAGAATGCAGTTGTGGCGGCAATAAATGACCCCAGCTATGCGTTTGCATTGCCAGGGCTCTCAGACTGGGAGTCCGTAGTTTCATGCACGGCGGCTGAGAAAGAGCGTCTGGAGTTTGTCGGCGATGCTGTCATGCATCTCTCAGTGGCACTATACCTCTATCAGCTCTTCCCAGATGCCGCTCCTGGCCTGTACACCGTAAGTTCTTGCTTGAGTTGAGACACTAAGCAGGAATCCAACAAACTCTCGATTCGTGCTCAGAATATACGCTCTGCCGTCAATACCAATGCAACATTCACCCACCTCATGATCAAGATAGGCGCTTATAAACTTCCATCTCAGTCACAATCCACGAAAGCAGCAGCGGATTCGTTCGAAGTAATCGTCGCAGCACTGTATATGGAACGCGGATTTGGAGACGTATGTACATGGGTTCAAGAGCAATACGCGCCCCTCATTGCGGCGGCTCGAAAGTCATACGACGAATGGTCGGGTTTACCGTTATCTTTCATCAGTTCTCAGCGCTAATCTAGCGAGCCAGCATCTCCACTAAGCATTCCCACTCGAATCCTTTCTGGCCGGCAAAGAGATCCCGGAATGTATTCGAACCTTCCAGCACGCCTCTTCTAAAGAAGATTAGGCTTTCCAGCGGTCGAAGTACCCCACGGAGTACTTTGAGTGAGTTGTTTCACTCTGGTGATCTTTTGACTTTATTTTGACCGAAATGGCAAGTGGCCCAACGAGTAATCAACCGGATGAAATCAAAGGGCAAGGTTAAACTCTGCCTCCCAGCTAAGAAATCAAAGTTTCCCCTCGAAATGCGTCTACGTAGCTGTGAAATGAGCACTCCTGGTCCCCAAATGCCACCGCCTCCGGTGATCGATCTCACCTTGGACAGCGACGATGACGAGGCACCATCACCTGTCGCCCAAGCTCCCCAAGCTAGCCTCAAGCCACCACCTTCCACCTCACATGCACACCGCTCTGGTTTAGCGATCCCATCAAAAGCTCCTCCGGTGCGTAACTTTCTGTGAAGAGGGCTGTGTACATCAAGGTCATTCCTAGCCCCTGAATTATTTATTCTTTCGTTTCCAGTCACAATCTTATAGCGCCCATCAAACCCATCAAGAGCCCTACAAATCCTTCACTTTCCATTGGCCTCCGAGGGAAGGGGTCATGACAGGATCTTCTTCGGCGCAATCACGCCGACCCTCCTCACCTTGTCTCTCGCCACCTCCACCATCGCCATCACCATGCCTTCCGCGTCCCATCGCTAATTTACCCGCCCGCGCAAGGTCCGCTGTTCCACGCCCAACATTCGAGTTGTTCAAGCGATCTGGCCTTTCTCTCCCACAACAGCCTAATAATATACATACCCACCTTGCGTCTGGCACCCATGAGAATCCGATTGTCATAGGCGACAGCGATACCGAGGACACTTAGCCTAACAAGGTTGCGTCCTATTCTTGTCTTTACATTTTTCGTACCAATCCTCGTTTTATGGAGAACATTTTTGTACAGCCTGATCGCCGTTATCATTCGGCCCATACCGTATCATATAGACACCTGGCATAATATTTTTTTGGTTGAAACATTTCTATTCGTCACATTATGGATACAGGATGGGATTGTGCTCAATTTCAATCGTATTCACAGTCAATGACTAAACTAGATGGAAAGAACGAAAAGTTCCCTATCACTATCATCACAAGATCTCTCTGCCATATACATTTGAAAGACGGGGAAAAAGAGCTGTGCTTAAGAGTACATATCCAGGATGACGCCTCAGCTTAGAAGTGCTCCTGAACAAAAATAAAATGATCAGCCGATGTCGGAGGACAAACTTACAAATGATGGACGGACCTTAGCAAAGGTGAACTCAACATTGTTGCTGGTGTGTTGCAACGTCGCCTCTTTGATAGCATTCGCCAGCACGCCAGGACCGCAGAAATATGTCTGTGACGTGACTGAGAAACCGTTGACAGCGGAAGAAAATAAATGATGGGACTTACGCCAACTTTGGTCTTGAGCTGGGCAGTGCTTCCAGGCAAATATTGGCCGATCTCAATAGCCTCACGGATACGGCGGTAAATGCTCTTCCAGTCGGGTCGCCCGAACATGGTACGAGTGCGGAGCAGAGTGAGAGGGTCATAATCAGCACCGGCGTCGTTAACAGCGATGTTCCAGAGCATGTTCTCGTCGATCTTCTGGGTCAAGTAGATGTTGATGCGGAGGAAGTTGGCTGAAGGGGAGGCAGGATTGTGAGCGATTGTTTAGTAAATCCTGAACGAGGGCGCTTACGATCGAATTGAGCGGCTTCAACCTCCTGGAGAAGCGACTGGAACCACCCGAAAGATGGTGCATCACGGCAAACCCAGAAGAACTCTACGCGGCGAAGAGAGCCAAGGTCTCCTTTCTTCTGACGGTACCAGATGTGCTTGAGAATAGATGCGAAAGGTGTAACACCTACATGCACGGTCGCCATGAGCGGCACATAATGAAAACGTCAGTCAGTTGTACGCACCGATACCAGCACCGATGAGCACGGCGACTTCGTTGTCGAAGACGTCTTCAGCGGGAGCTCCGTAGGGACCGTCAATCCGGACTTGAGGGAGAGGGAGAGAGACTGAGGTCTGATCGAGCTCAACGAACTCCCCACGAGTTCCTCCGTATTCATTTTCGTCCTTCTCAACACCCTTCATAGCCGCTTTTGTCATGGCAGCAACAACTGAGGGTCCGCATCCAAGACGCTCGCCGAGGGAGTGGGTCCAGTCACCAACCTGACGAATGTGAACAGAGACATATGGGTCCTCAGGTGCGGAGGTAATGGTGAACTAAACAGGGGTTTAGGTTAGACAATAAAGTATTTGCATCATACCATAGTTACGTACAGGATGCCACTGGAAACCGGAGATCTCGGGGACTTGGATGAAGAGCCACTGGCCAGCAGTGTACTTGAAACTGGGCTTGATGATTCGAAGTTCCATAGCGCCGCTTGGGTGCACGAGAACTTTGGACAACCTCGTGGCCCTCCTGGCACGGTACTCCCTATACATCCGCTCGGCAAAGTAGGCAATACCAGGCCAAATGGTAAACCTCCAGGACTCGTATCCAAGGCAATGCTCAGTGGAATAGAATGGGAACGAGGTGGTGTAGTCTGGGTTCGTAGAATCACGAACGAAACACCCAGTGGCGTGCGTATAAAGTCCGATGAAAAAGAAGAACGCCAGGTGGTGGGTGTACCAGAACGCCTCGAAGCACTGGTTGCGAATCTTGTGGTGCGCAGTCGTGTACATCAGCACCATGATGAGCAGCATAAAGTGACCAGTGATGCCACCAGCTTGGGTGTAGTGGATGTCAAGTGCCCTCTCCGCACGAACCTCTGTTGCTGCCGTTAATGACGTTCAGGAATATATTTTGATTACTTACGGGTTCGCTCGACGTTGATAAAGTTGACATAGTGGGCAGTTGTGTGCACCACCGCCCAGAATGCCATGGAGTAGGCAACTTGTCGGTGGAACCAGATGTTCTCGTCTGCGGGGAACAACCATGCCAATTTGGGCCGAACAACACGAATGACATTGCGCAACATGGGCACCAGGAGAAGGCCGGCATCGAAGGCCAGTGTAAGACCGGCACCACGAGAAGTCCACACAGACCATGTCAAGGCATTAAGAGCAGCCAATTTTTGGTCAGTTTCCTATACCATGATGAGATACGATCGCCGGCGACAAAACTACCAACAAACCTGGAGGTACCATCCCAAAGCAAAGAGAGCGACCTGAATCCCGTAAAAGATGACATTGAAGATGAGGCGCCTAGGGTTGAGGAACTCTTTCTGGAACCAAGACTCAGTCATGGTTAAAGACTATCAGATTACCAGGTGTGGTTCGTGGAGTGAATAAAGATAGCAAAGGCGGGTCCTGCCCCCCACACAGCGAGAAAAATAGCAAAGAAGAGATGAGGAAAAGACAGAAATATAAGAAGGAAACCTGCCAGAGGAGAAAGGAGATCGGTTAAGATGAAGGGATAAAGTACCAAGAGTGGCACAGACCTTGCAATAAGGAAAAGTATCTTATCCGTGCAACGGCGTCCGATCTGGATATCGTGACCACGGCAACCAACGGCCCATTGTTCTCACCACTGTCTCTTCATCGCCTGCGGTGTCCAGACTCCGTACAGCTCTATTTTTACGGGGCCCTTCTGATAGTTCCTCTGTGGCTCGCAGTAGATGGGAGACGTTAAAGATGCTAAAGATAGTGTAGATGGACGCTCCGAGGCGTAGCGATTGATCTCACCCGCATATTGTGTCCGATCCGTCATCAATCTCACTGCCTTTCGACCCTTCCTAATACCCTCCATTTAGAAATAATTATATCATCGCTCTCACTGCCAACAACTACTCAGTCCCAGGTCATTATAACGGCACCCAGGCTGTCTTCTACCGTGGCGTATAGAAGGCTGAGCCAATACAGCATCAGCGAACCGCTCAAAACGTCGGTACAAGGCAGTGCCTACGTTTCGCGAGCTTCTCCGCCCGCGACGTGGCCAGACTGGCAATAATCCCGAAGACGAGTACCAAGGCTTTGAGTCCATAAGAAGTGCTCTGCTACGCTCTCGGTACAAAGACTCGCGACAACTTATCAGGATTCGCGTCCGTCAATTCTCTCTTGTGCAAGCACTGGTGGGTCGGTTCATTTTCTCCGGCTCTTTCGAATAACTGGAGGAGTCTGAGTCCCCACGGCAAACGGACACGTTAATTGATTAAGAGTATGACTTTATTGGTCTGGCCTCCCATGAGTCCCACAACAGGCATGTTTCAGAAAGACAAGATCAGCCATTTACCTAGACTTGACTGTCACGCGTTCAACGTTCAACTCTTCGGTGTGCGAGAACTCGTGCCACGTCGTGCGTAGTCTTTCATAAGTTTAAAAGTACCTCATGGATCGATTCTTATTGGTTTTCACTCGAGTCATCGTGGGGGAAAACGTCGTTCCTGCAGCTGTGCTATGGGCATAGTGTTGACGTTCGCAATTGTAGATTCTGTTCTTGTGAATTTTCCCGTGTAACCATGACAAGATTGAGTTTTTTTATGACATAGATTAGGAGTATTTTTTTGGTTGATAGGTCGATATCCGCTGAGCGGTCGTCCGTGATAATGATGCCAGCCGATGGCTTTTGTTGTGGACACGCCGGTAAGGAGGAGACAGGGACAAGGGAGTTTGACAGGGGCTAATGCCTTGATCTGTAAAAGGCAAGTCCCACGTGGTGAGTAAGATTTGCTGGGTCCAAGCAAGGACGCGTGCAAGCCAAGTTCAAGAACAGCAAAGAGTCGAACAGACCAACTCGACTCGAAGGTTTATGGCGGCTCTTATTCCTTTCGGCTCTTACTCCTCCAAGCCCCAGCTGCCATCAAACAGCGCCAATGGTTCTGCCTTTCGTCCAAACCAGATCCAGTCAAGACCCACACAAGTCGTTGACTTGCCTGGCCTACAAAGCGCTAGTCGCGTCTTACACGACCAGTTGGTGAAAGACTCGCAAATAATACCTGATATTGGTGAAATGTTGATGGCCCGTAAGTGTCGCTAGATCACTATCCAGTTTCTTTTCGCTGAGAAACTCAACACCGGCAGCCGGAGGGCCATCATCAGCTTTCTATAGTGTATTTCCTGATGACTACCGGGTGCCATTCCAGAAGCGAAGACTGGTCGGCATACCCGACGCACTGTTCCAGTATTATAACAGTAAGTCAGCCATCATGGCCACCCGGGATGCTAATTCATTGTTGAGTAGCCACCAACGTCACGTCACATATGGGGCTCATAGCTGAGATCGAACGAGTTTGGATTTCAATTGACCACAAGCTGTTTCTCTGGGACTACATCGAAGGGTTTGTGCAAAGGCCTTCAACAGCGTATACGTGTCTCATATCATCTATAGGCAAGAAATCAGCTCCTTCGTAGACCAACCCGACGTCATCACCCATGTGGCGGTGGTCAAATCGAAACCAGGCGTGTTTGTTGATGAAATCACGTCTGTGATGGTTATATGCACACCCGTCTCAGTGCTCCTCATCGGCCTATCAATCTCATCTGTTGTCGGCCCAAACAATCGACCCCACAAAGAGATTAAGATGTACGCCACAGACATGTCTGTCTCCACAGATGTGGAAATGACTTCTGTGGCTGGGACCCAAGACGGCCGCATCCTCATGTGCGGGTCACAGGATGGCAGCCTGTACGAGCTGCATTATCAGCAGAGCGAGTCGTGGTTCGGGAAGAGAATCCAGCTCATCAACCACTCCGTTGGAGGAGTACAGAGCCTATTCCCTCGCTTTACTTCGCCGAAACCTGAGGGTTAGTGATAGTCTTGTCTTGCAGTGGGCTCAGTTTGACTAGAGACATAGACCGCCTCGTTTTGGTGGTTTCCGACCTCAAGCGAAATTGCATTTACACACTTTCTGCCAAAAACGCTATCTCGATTTATCAGCTCGGTGCCGAGAAAGCAGTACAGCACATACAGACGATGACGAACCTATACAAGTCGACTCAAGAAAAAGCTCCAGGTTCTCCTGCAATTACACCGTCGAACTTCCAGGTTGTGGCATTACATGTAGTTGATCCCAGCGAGTCTCGCTCTGGTGTGCAGCTTATTGGGGTGACCATGAACGGCGTTCGACTTTACTTCTCGCCAGCCTCGCCGAGCTTCTCCTACGCTCCGAGTACGAGTGCAGCCGGTGCTGTACGACCCCTGCAATTAGTCCACGTTCGCCTTCCTCCACCGAACCTGTACCATCCTGACGAGCTATCTCGTCCTTCATACCGCCCGGCTTCATCTTATAGCTCGACTCGTCTGGCACCAGCGCCGCCACCATCACGTCCGTTTATTGTCTCTGGGCTTGAAAATTCTTGCTATCTGGACGGCCTTACGATCTCCGCACAACCAGGCGACACCGATGGCACCGACTTTCTCCTCTGCATGTCCCCTGACCTGACGCGAATAGGCACTCTGGGCCAGGTCCATAGCGCGGCTCAGCAGTATGCAGTAGCACCTCAGCAGACAACATACGGCACTTCTTCATACGGGACCAGTGGAAATCAGCGTCCACCTTTGACTGAGCATGCGACGTTACTTGCTATTCCTGGGCGCACTTGGGCGATGGCGAGCGTGCCGAGATCGCCGTTACCGCCCTCCACCGCACCTTCCCCTGTCATCACCAATGAGCTTGGGCTGCAATTTTCGGAATCCCCTAGACAGTTCATGATTCTGACGAATGTGGGGCTGACGTTCCTGGTCAAGAGACGGGCACTGGATTACCTCAAAGCCGTCATCGAGGAGGTCCAGTCTGAAGGGGCCGTACAGCCAATCATCGAGTTTAGAGACAGGTTTATTTCCTTCACGACGTTCCCTCGAGCACTCTACTAATTTTGCGCTGCTGTAGCTTCGGAAGGGATCAGACCTGTGCCATGCTCCTCGGCCTTGCGAGTGGCAACACTTTCTTGGATATGGGTGACCAGTCGGCGACTGGCACGCTGTGCACTGTCAGCCCAGACATTGCGAATATTGCCAAGCAGGCGTTTTACGACTTTGGTGAGCGGCCGATCTGGACAGAGCGAGTCACGTATGGAACAAGTGGGTTTCACTTGAGCGTTCCCCTGAGGCTTATAATGACAGATTTGTGTCTCCAGGTGACAGTTCTGGAAGCGCCATATTTAGCGGTCGTAGAGAAGGATTTGCGATATACTTTGGGCGTCTGGTGAGGCCACTTTGGAAAGACAAAATTACCAAGCCTGGGTACGTATCCTGAGGCTTGACTATCGTAGGAGTGGCGCTGAACTTTGTTGCGCAGTGCTCTCGGACTCCAGGAGTTGAACGTTGAGGAAAACCTGCTGGTGACAATCCAAAAGAATCTATATGCTCTCAAGGAATTCCTAGACAAGAATCCTCACCTATTCCACTCTACGCCCGGAGACCCCGCTACCTCACGTAGCACAGCAGGGCACGAACAAGAAGCATGGAGGGTCCGCCTTACTGTCTTCTGATCATAAATGATACCCTGCAACCTTCACTCTTCATTTCAGGTCGAACAAAGTTCAGTCTCGCAACTTCAGGCTCTCCTGACGAGAACGATCGAAGCCATATCTTTCGTGCTCCTGCTCAGTGACTATCGATTAGGGGAGTTAATTGCGCAGTAAGTTCCGTTATATATGTCGGTGACATTTGGCCCCGAGGCTGACATTTCCGTTTTATGAGATGTGACCCTGAAACTCAGAAACTCGTGATTTCTATGACCTACGAGGAACTGATAACGACGCAGAATGGAATGAACGCATCTCGTGCGTTGGTTAACGTTGTAATTGACCAGCAGATTGGTCAACAAATCAGCGTATGTTATTTTCCCACTGCGGTGGGGCTGGCTTGATAATGTTTCTTGCGTAGGTCGACACCATTAGTGAGGTTTTGCAGCAAAGATGTGGTTCATTCTGCAGCACCGATGACGTTATGCTCTACAAAGTACGTGGGCATAATCAGGATTCATAATACGTACTGAGACAGCTCCTCAAGGCCCGCGAAAACGTCCGCAAAGCTATAGAGTCCCGCAATCCTGCCGAGCGGCAAAACTGGCTAGGAGAATCTCTAAGGTGCTTGCATCGGTGCTTTTCCCGGAAATATCCTGCTAAGCTTTGGTCAGACTGTTCACGAAGGGGGCCCGGATATTAGAGTTTGACAAGATCCGCGAGGTATGCGGGGAGTACCAGCAGCTGGGTTACGCCAAAGGTCCGTGCACGGAGCGTGCCACCAAAACATTCGTCAGGCTGATACCTTCTCAGGCGCAGTTGAGCTACCTTTGAGTTGCGCGTTGGCGCTTGACTCTGACAATATTGGACTCGAGCACTGGCTCTCGGGATGTCCACCAAATGATGATCGTGCTGATTTCTCGAGAAAGCGGATAAGCTGTTATCAACTTGTTTTGGACTCTCTCAATGCCTTTGAGGAGAAAGCCTCTCAAAGCAGCTCTTCGCAGGGCCAAGCCGCCGCTGAAGATCCTGAAACAGTCCGGAGTCATGCTTATAGCTTGGCGCTCTCCAGCGATGATGAGATGTTCCACTCGACACTCTATGACTGGTTGATTGATAGAGGCGTGGCTGACGAGCTTTTGGCGGTATGTGCATTTCGTCCCATTTCCAATTCTCAATACCTAACGGACGGTTGGCGGCAAGATGCGACCACAATACCTCGAGGCCCATCTTCGACGTGAGCCTGCGAGCCTTCCGAAATACCAGTTGCTATGGCAATTTTATGTCAAGGATGGCCAACCGCTGCGTGCAGCCGAAATTCTTTCAATTTTAGCAGAGTCGACAGAGTATGTCGACCAATGCCACGGCGTGTCCTCCTTAGCTGACATGAGATATCCTATAGCATTGACTTGACTTTGGACCAACGGATAGAATATTTCACGCTCGCTGTCGGGAATGCGAAGTCCCACCCCGTCACCGCTGGCGGAAGACACGAGACGGCCATCGCTTTCCTTACCGACCTGGAAGAGAAGCTGGACGTAGCTCAGGTACAACTTGAGGTGTACAATGCCCTCCTTCCCCATGCCAATGACCCCGGCGAAGAAGGCCGGAGAATAAGGCAGCTGAGCAAGGGCTTGCTCAACATGTCTGAGGTAGGACACGAAAATACGAACTCGAGTTATTCTTCTGACCCCCAAAACTTAGCTGTATCAACTGTATGCAGAGCCGTTTGACCTGCCCATCATGAAACTCCTCATCCTCCATGTGTCCGAACATCGGGATGAACATGTTGTACGTCCGATTTGGGACAGAATATTTGAGGATGGTCTGCGAAACCTAATTTTTCTTCGATGTTCCCATCTAACTAACAAAACTATAGCTTTGGAAAAGGACGCAGACGCACAGACCAATGCAGACCATATTATAGCAAGCTTTGTCCCACTTGGAAAACGTTTCTACCCTTCGGAGAGTGCATTCCCGCTGCGTAAGCCACGCCTCTCTCCGTTCTCTCGGCTAAACACTAATGAACGATCGATGTCTAAAGGTCACATAGCGGTACTGTTCGTGACATTCTCGCTGCGAAATAGGTCAAAGCTACCCAAAGGCTGGGCTCCTCGAGTTCTGGTGCAATGCGGCGTCCCACATGCAGAAACATGGGATGTATTGCACGAGATGTACGAATCACATGTAGGTTCTTCATTTCTGGAGTTGCTGCTGTCGCTGACGACATTGTACGTCAGGTTCCGCCATTCAACAGCCAGACCAGCGTTCAGGCAATATCCTCGGACATTGCTGTCCTACTTAGCGATTGGTTGGAAGAAGCCAAACGCCCCCAATCAGTAGCTGCACGCGCGGAGCTGCCTGTCGGGCGAATAGACGTAGCTATTGGGCAATACCTCTCTGAATTGGACTCAAGTAATTCCGAGACAAGGGTCATTTATGAAGGTATAAAACGCCAGCTGCGGCGGAACTGGTGAATGGAGACAGGGCTATAGTTACATCTTGAAGTTCCTTCAGGTACTACTAGTAGTAGGAAACGATCTACATCTCACGTGGTCACCACGCCTTCAAAGGAGTATCAACGAGAACAGCTCAGAACTCAGTGAACTTCAAGAATGGCATTCTCTGCGCGGGTCAGCAGGCGCTTCGTCAGTTTCTGAGTCTGCCCATAGACCTTGTACAAAGCCCTAGAACGAGTGTGAGCAACGGTGGGGGTGGGATAGCTTTATTACCAACCTAACAGCCCCGATGGCTATGAAGATAACAATCACAACGGCGGCGATATCCCTATTGGCACCTCTTCTGCTCCTGCTTCCTCGCCACCGTGCAATCCGCTGCAGAGGTCCCAGGATAGGTAGAGAGAGGACCATGTGGACCATTGACGCTACCCCTATCATGGGTAAACCTAATAAGAACCTGCGAACGAAACGATTAAGTAGGCCAAGAGATTGCGGTGCACGCGTCGGGATGGGTTTCTCGAGTAAAATAGGAACCTCGAGCTCGGGCGGTAGGATATCTTGGTCACGGAGGATATGGATGGCGGCGCGGACTAGATCTTGACCGACATCAACAGGCGAGATGAAAAAGTAGTTCGTGCCGAACGGTGCCTGGTCCTCGATGGAATTCAGGAAGTAGCTGGTGACATAGGACGAGAAAAAAACCAGGATGGTAAAGAAGAAAGTGGACAGGATTCCGACAACCACTGGATAAGTGGTCAGCCAAGTGTGTAAAGATGGGAATAACACACCTGCCTGGATTTGTTCCTAGTCCGACAGCCTTAGTGCGAGCAAAGTGGTAGTTAAAATGACACTGCGGGCAGCTCCAAAATGCGTTATGCGAGGTGGAGGACAGTCTCCACCTCTGCAGGCATTTGACGTGAACGTACTGAAGCGTAACCTATATTTCAGTGGTCCAGCCATTCCGCTTAGTAGAAGTGCCTACGCTTATTGACCCGGTGCACAAGCATGGTTTGAACAGCCGGCCCAAAGAAGGGTCCGATTCGTCACCATCGAAGCAAATTCGACATTGTTTCTCCTGCTCTGGATAGCCTGTACTAGTCGTGCTCGGAACCGCCTCAGCGTTCTCTCGATGTTCTCCGCTGTCTTCCGACATTGTTGCAAAATAGTAACAGATTGAGGTGGCGCGGCGAACGCAACTTGAAGTGAGTTCCAACTTCTTGAAGTTGCACCTAGAACAGTACCAGTGCAACTTTGATGCAACTGCAGGTCATGCATCGGTCATATGCATGGTGTAGCGCTGCAGAAATACTAGGGCAGTACTGGCGATTTAGGCATGTAAACGACCAATATCCCGCCACAAAGCCTGTTACTAACATTTTGCTTCTCTCACTGCCGGTGCACCTGAAAGCCACCGATTGACGTTGATTGCTTGCCGGGGGAAGGACAGCAGGTGCGCAAGAGTGGGCCAATTGTGATTTTGGTTCGCCTATCTTTATTTTATTGCCACCCGTGCAGAATACCATGAACCGCTCGCGATCTGAGCCTTTGTGACTCTAGAGGACATATAATAATCCGCACAAGCTGCGAAAACTGGGCTCGGTTTCCATCAACCTATATCCTCTTCCACTACTTTCCATTCAACTTACCTATAGGGAAATCCGTGCCGAGCCCGTTATGCTCCTTCAGAACACGGCGTGTTGACCATGGTAAGTGTCGTACAAGGGTCTTTCACCCACATGCAACTTCCTCGTAAATCGCTTTGTTGCACAGAATTTTCCATCGTCCCGATCGTGGATCGTGGCTCTGTGGGATACCATCTGTACGTTTTACGTTTGGGATTCATATCATTTCTTTCGGGGAATACTCTCCTTAAGGAAAAACCAAAGGTAGCTCCAGCGCTGCTTCAATATCACACTTGGCGGGGTCAATTCCGACCGCGAGGTACCAGGCTTTTTCAGATTACTCCAGCTTTCCCTCCTCTGGGCGCTTGACTACAGCATCTCGAGCCCCTCCACCCTCTCTTTGTGAAGCCTACCGCTTCCGTCATCTATGAACTACAGTCGACGTCAAGGTGGGCACTCAACAACGTAGCTGGCGTCTAAGTACGGCTTTGATCCGACCTAAACATTACCACTTACTGGCAGCAAGTCCTGGCAGCAAGTCCTATCATGGATACACCCTTGAGGCCATTTTTGATCCAAGAAATTAATTTTCGCTGCCAAAATCCAACCATCTACTATCTGCTCGGCGGAAGATCGCGGCACGGAAAACGCCAGCTTACGGGGACAAACGGTCACTTTGCTCTGAAAGAAGCCACTTCCATCTCAGCCACCCGACCCTCTGATCGTGTCTACCGCGTTGCACACCCCACCATGGCTTAGTGGTCGACTGGACAAGATACGGGGCACAGATTCACGATCGAGGGGACTGTCGAAGGGAGAGATATTTAATACTAACTTATGTCCCTCATGTGGCTGTAACCCGATCCCCTAGCGTGTCTGATAGCACTCTAGTCGGATCCCCGGGAGCTGTTTTTTTTTTGGCACATATACTATGCCAGGACCCTGTCTCGAGCACTCGAAGCTCTGAGGCTCCGGACGCAGGCTATATATCAATCTCATCATGAAAGCTAATGGATTCGGTGTCATCGAGCATTGGCTGGACTCGGAGTTCCTGCTCTGGCAATAAGCGTCAGTAACCTGAGATTTTGCGGAGGCGCCCGAATGAACTTCGCTCGCCGGCGCTGGTCTAGGGCGAATGTGTCATATCTTAAACTTTCTTTGCATCAAATTGCTGTGTGAGTTGGTTCAAGAGGGGATCGTTAGCCAAAACGAATGGTGAGCTGAAAGATTGGTAAGGTACTGTATCTCTGTCAATATTTACATTCACGTTGAACTAAACGTAGCCCTCTTAGGTCTTTTTTTTTGGCCTGAGGCTCGGGAGGCTCTCGGGAAGAGCGCACATCATAACCTGTGTAGCATATTAATGATGTTCAACGGCTTATAGTCGCGATCAAGCATCAGAGCACCTTCCCCGAGAACACCGACGAAGGAATAGTTAGTCCCCATAATTTAGCAACTTTTACCATTTTACATTAATGTCACCACTAACAACCAGTGCAACTAGTTATTAGTGCGACACTTGTCAACTCTCGAACGAAGGTGCTATTGTCGAGACCATCAAACAATTTTGCTGTTTGCTCTGTGGAAACCAGTAATAGTAGTAGGTTTGCTTTTCACTTTGGCGCCGGCATGTTCCGGGGATCATGGTCCCCAGGTACTTTCAGGTCGTAGCTTCCTCTAGGCTTCCCATCATCGAGATTTATTGCGCTCAGAAGAAACACGCTTTGTCGCAACGGTTACAGTGGCTCGAAGATTGATCTAATCCTTGAGGGCTATCTGAAATTCGTTCTTCTGTTAACGACCTGGAGGGAAGCACTACTGTCGGATATCTACAGGCGTGTATTGCTGTGCTCTCTTCCGACCAAATGGTACGCGCCATTGGTCTAATTTTCTTAGTCGCCGTGCTATCAGGTCATAAGTTTCCCATGGGTGGCTGGCGGCGGCCCCGCCATGAAGGAAACGAACAGTGTTTAGGTGCGCCTTGGTGCGGATCAACGATAGCTCCACACAGCGAAAAAATATCCGAGATCTCTGAAAGCCGCCAAAAAAGCATCCATGAACTGCTGTCCTCTATTTCCTTTCGGGATTATTATGCACACTATATGCCCTGTTTTCCTCGTTTTCCACAGATTGGGCCGAAGAACACAGATCCGTGGAGGCTTCGGTGAGCCCTCAGATCTTTGAAGACTTCTGTGAGTCTTTGTATTCTTCTCCCGCCGGTCTGAAGATTGATATTAGCTCTCAGGGACTGTGTTGTCATCACTTTCTATATCCTGATGTCGGACTGACGGCCATCATGCAGTCACATTCTGCCTTGCTTCGACACTGCATCAAGTTTGCGCCCTACCCAGCGTTCCCGTTGAACCTCGTAGCTTCCACAGGGCCAATCTGGCTGATTTGTATACGTAACGTCCCTTTGCTCGAACTAAGTTGCCCTGTCTAGACTAAAACGAAAGTGTGCTCCACTCGAGGTTGCAGCGAAGGATCATCGTCAAGCGGTCGAGCTTATCTATCCCTGAACGAACGGAGCTCTGGTGGTCCATTCGCTGTCATTATATCCATCTAATGCATCTTAGCCTCAGTCCCTTCGCATAAATGTATCGAGCGCAGCGAGTAAGTGGGCACCCTCAACCGTTCCGAAATGGAGGCCAAATATCCTGTCCCCAGTAATGACCAGATTCTTGCTCTCTCGTGCACCAACGTGGGCGTGGGCCCCGGGGGGACTACAGCAATGCTTGCGTTCGTATCCACATGTCCCCCCATCTCCCATCCACTGATTTCGTCTACCTTATAGCCGTGTCTCCATCGTCGACTTCAGGGGTAACGTCATGCTTGACACCTTTGTATCCCCTACGATGCCAGTGAGCGATTATCGCACCGCTACAACGGGGATAGAAGCTACGCATCTACTCTCCCGTGAGTCTAACCCACACTGCCTTATACTGTTGCTTAAAATTAAACACCTGGCGTTTTGTGTGTCCCGGGACATGCTAGCTGACACGCCTTCGTTTGATCGAGTGCAACAACATGTCGCCGAGCTCATCAAGGGTAATGTTCTTGTCGGACACAGCCTTTGGCACGACCTTTCGGGTAGAGTGGACGCAATATTGTTTACTCTGCCCACCATGCTCATTACATGACTTTCGGAACAGTTCTCGGAATCCCCCATCCCGCCGTGGCCACACGTGATGTTGCGCTATACCAGCCCTTCAGAAACGCACTTCGTTCCCCCAATCAAATAATTGGTTTACAGACACTCATGTGGCATCTGATGTGCCGTCGGTGTCAAGATGGCAACTTACATCCCGTAAGTTCGTCATGTAGCAATTTTACATCGGTTTTATGCTCACCCCATTTTTAAATAGGTCGAGAATGCTCGAGCAGCTCTCGATCTGTATCGCACTGTCTCTGCGGAATGGGAGGGTGCAATCTCGTTGGGTAACTGGCCTTCCTGTCTACCTCCGAGCACATTCTCCAGATGCTACTTATGACTTTGTCCGATTCGTTCGGTCTCCAAGGGAAACCTTCTTGGCTCTTCTTGTTGTTTTTCCAATCCTATTGGTCGTTCTCTTCTGTCGAATGGTGTTCTCGTTACTACGATTAGGCGTCTTGTTTATAATTTGTATTAGTACCTTCCTGCTCCAGCAGATATTGGACTTGTAACGTACATACCCGATAGGTGAATCAGTGACAGCAAAAATTAAAACGACACATGCGTCGTTCGTTCGTGAATAATGGGGCTTCAATACGCAACATGTCAACCCGTACCCTGATCGTTAAACCACCCCTGTGTATAATGCTAATTTTGAGGACTGTAGTACATGAGCTGGGAGATTAATTGTGTTTGCTACCCATACCGCTGTATATATATATATGCAGTCGTCGGGTAGGTAGCGTGCACTCTTCCCACCCCTCGTCACGATCTTTCACAGTATGCGTATGATAGGAAGGGACCGCATACTACGTGCAAGTTGGGGGTTCGCATTTAGAGCAACGCCGGTCGGCTGATAATTCAGGCAAGTGGTATCGTTTTGCATTTTGCTTTAACAGAGCTAATTTCGAGTCTTCTATTAATTAGATATTCTAATTGCTAACACTCAGCTCTTGAATTATGGTGCTCATCGAACACTCCTAAGATCGCGAAGCAACGCATGACGTTCAACTCTTTTTATTCATCGACAGAACGAACGCCACTCGCGACAACATATTGTGGTCACTGATTAATACTTCCCCCTTGCTTCCTCCGCTCTAATTTCTTCTTCAGTAGATGCCATCGCCGATTCTCAACTCCCCATCCTCCAAATGATGTCCGCCAGGGCCTTCGCATTAACGTGGGGAAGGTTTGAGGCAAAGCGCCACCAAGAACCTCACGTTGTAGTCTCCACCCGACTTTGTTCCGTCGAAAAAGTTTTTCTGCCCGTAGATTGCATTCGGCAATGTCAAGACGACCCTCTTTCAGCGCTAGGCTCATGATACGTCGCCTGACCATACTTGACTGAATTGTGTTACCCCATCTTTTCTGAAAAAGACGAAAGCACCGCATGGCCAGAGAGCCACTGCGGCGGCATGCGCGTAAGCTACCAAGGAGCAGGTACAACGTCCTAGGCGAGGGCCTCAAGCCCCGGTGAGCATCCAAAAGATCGTAGAGGGTGCGGCGCTGAGCATAATGGCGCTCAAGGCCAGGCTTGTGAGACTGGACACCGACGTGAAGGTAGAAATGGACAATTTCCAAGATTGTGCGCCGATCACAGCGTCTGAGGTGAGGAGGGAGTGTTTTCAGATAGGAAGAGGCCATGGACAGTGCCAGGTCTCTGCGCCCTACTTGAATCATTGCCCGAACAATGATCAGAACGGTTCTGGGGAGGAGGTAGGTGTGATCTGAGGGAAGGAGAGGGGGGAAAACCTGCATGAGAGCTCGGTACCGCGATTCTTGCAAGGCGGGCGAGCTACGGGATGGAATAGGCACAAGCTTCCAATGAGATGCTCGGGAGTTGTCCGTCGCCTGAGTGCGTGTCCAGCGTCGCAAGGCGCCCCGCTTTGGCAAGGCAAATAATTCTAGCCATAAAGGAAGCGGGATAGGCTTCGTGGGATTTATAGCCATCTCGACTTTGAAATCCTTCTGTTCCGTTATCGTCAAAACGCGCCTCCAAGCCTCCCCCCACCGGCCCGTCCGCACGAGCCATCGGACGGTCAATTTCCAGGTTTCCATGTTTGCCGGGACAACCTCCCTTCGCATGGCGCTAAACAAACGTCCAGCTATGCCGAAGGCAGTTTGCCGGAGAGCCAGGCCGATGAGGAGATTAAACGAGCGAGTGGACCAGAGTCTTCTTGGAAAATCGAAATGGTATCTTATGACTGTGCTCAGGACAAACGGTTGGTTCGATATGATGTGGAGGAGATTTTGATATAATGACTCGGCGGTGGTTGGATTTGGTATTTGGGGAAATGGTAAGGTTTCGGCGGGTGGTGAGGCGATCAGATTTGCAACATTCCATGGTGGGTCTGACTGGTGAATGATATCTGTACGCCCGGGATCGTTCCACTCTATGTCGTGTTCTGAGAGCGTGTCGGCATCGATGGGATGGACACCGACAGTACAGTGTAGAGGAACGTTGGTTCCAGGGCCATGGAGTGCCCAGTGGAAATAGGGTGAGCTCGCTGCAGTGTCATGTATGAGATTGGGGGTTGCTCTACACTTCTTCTTGTGTGTGCTATTGGTGTATGCGCGTCGTGCCCATGCACGAGCAGCAGCTGCCTGAAGAATGGAAGAAAGCGGCAAGGTGACTGATGTGAACAGGCGGTGAGCATGGTGAAGCATGCATAGGTTAGGAACTATGCAAACGTGAACTATGTCAACCAAGTTGTCCCAGAAATAATATTATATTCTCACTACTCACATGAAGGACTCGCCTCAGTGAAGCAGCCTCCTCTCGCAAGTTTCACCGCAAACAGTATATGAGCTAATGAGAAAACGTTGAAGGTCACTGCCACACAAATCAAAACAAGTTCCTTCCTCAATGGCACCGACAAGAAGTCCCACTGTTTCGCTTCATGTCCATGTCGTAAGCTCTCGTAAACGCGCTCAGTCTGACAGCTTTCGTTTACATACGTCGATACTGAGGTCTTCACAGCGTATCTCAGATCGTCACCCCTTCAATCTGCATCCCTGTGATATATCTGAAAAACATCTCGCAACTGCCCGGGGTCCAGGGAGGCTCGATCGAGCTATCCCGGAAAGGGCCCCTGAACCGTTGCAACGTTTGCATTTTTAAAGGGTTGAGTGTCTTGCGAATATGACGGAACATTGTTATCTTTAACACCTTTCCAAGTCAAGTCACATTCTGCTCACCGTATATGCTAAAATCTAGGGAGCATCCCTGACATGGACGACCGAGTCGCTTGGTTTTAAGCGCAGGTTGCGGACCGACCTCACTCAAGCCTCACATCGTGCTTGAAAGCTTTATTTGGCTACATATCTAGCACGATCACCGCATTCCTGTGGGTGTCCGCTGTACGTTCTTCGCACCATCCATTTGTTACCCGTGATGGCGATCTGTGTCTCAAAAGTCTGTTTGCCAGTTAGCTACGAAGAACGGTGAGCGAGAAGACGTATTCTTGTGACGCCAGAGCAGCCCTTTCTGTTGTTCCTTTGTGGTCTCAATCCAGCTCCCCCCCCGGCATTTGCATGAATTTTGTTCCGCGCTCTGCCTCCTAAGCCCATCCAGCTCTGGGATTCGGTGTTTGTCAGGGCACCAGCGCTCGATTGATTGTAATCATCAAGCTTTCAATTGGGTGATGGTTTTGTCTACTGATTGCCTTTCATGAATGATGTAAACTCTGAGGTACCTTGCAGTCGTAGTACAGTAATATCAGGGATGCCACGAGTAGACAGGAAAAGGGTGCATTCAACGCAGCTAACAATATTCGTGGCGAAAAGCGTACGAAGGTAGGTTAACACAAAAAAAAAATATGCGAATACAGACTAGCGTGATCGGTGCAAAAAGACCTTCCAATGTCCCCTTCTTTCAGGAATTGGCGATGATGAAAATAAAGCCACGCGCCCCTCAGGAGGCAAAGAACTCCGCCGTCAAACCTCCTCCTCCATTGGGTGTAGCACGCTCCGGCCGACCAACCAGCCGACCTTCGCTACCCATCTATCCCTTACTTCCCTCATGATGCCCCAGCCCTCCGGTCCCCTCGCCTCAGCGAACTCGTCGAAAGTCTTCTCCCAAGTTTTCACCGTCTCGCCGCCAAACATGCCTCCCTCACGATTGACCACTTGGTCTATTCTGTCTATCCAAGCGACCCACTCCTGTGATAACCGCGGCAGCAATAGCGGTGCCAGAGAGGACTGCGTAAGAGGGGGCTGAGACGTTATGTGTGCGGTGAGGGCGGAGAGGAACAAAAAGGTTTCGGAAGGATGGGAATTGTCTTTATGTTGTAGCTGCAGGGCAGCTGAGTGACTGCGTGACGAGGAGTCGATTTGGTTTTGTGAGACGGCCTCTGTTGCAGACACATAGGAGAAATATGGAACATAGGACATGCAGGCAGACACGAACTCGTGGATGTGAGGTCGCAATCTGGATAAGATATAAGACTCCCGCATCCGACTGCCGTCACTTGGCGCGCTATTTCTTTGGTAGTCATCTATGCTTCCTCCAAAAGCAGGCCTCTGACTACCAAAACCAAAACCGAAGGAGGTCGTGGCAGAGGCTGAGGCCGAGGGGAAACTAGGGGCACTAGAATATGGGTAAGCGCCTCGCAGTTTCCTCGCTGATTGTTCTAGAGCCTGTATAGCAGTGTCCAGAGTTGGACGGGGTATAAGGGGTAGTATGAGCGACTTTAATGTTGGTTGTGCGCAGATCAAAGCGTTTAGAAGTGGCAGTAGAGATTGAGGTGGTAAACTCGCTGTTCGGCGGGTTATCAACAACAATTACTCAATTATTGAATAAACGTGAACATACCGAGCAAAACGCCAACGTCAACGTCATTATCTGCGTCTGAAGCCTTGTTATCTTTGTGCGATTGATCGCCTTTGGGGTCAACATGTGGCATGGTCTTCACGCGCTTTGGGGCAGCTCGCTTCGGTCGTTCTGGGGTAGGACTTCGATCCATTGGGACATCCCTCGCACCATGACGGCTTGATTCAGCGTCGTCCTCCGGTTCATGGCGGCGTTTCTGTACTCTTTGCACGGAAGAAGGCAGGTTCATATGTGAGGTAAGCTGCTGAAACGCAGCTGGTTGCGTGTGACCTGGGGTAAAGGCAGGCTGCCTGCCTACGCCAATAGTAGACGAGTTCCCTGGTAAACCAAAGCCGAAACCGTATCGAGATGGGGCGTGATTAACAGGGTTATGAAGGAAATCAACTTGTGGGTAGACGACATTTGCCATTATGAAAGATGGTAGAAGGAGCAGAAGAGATGTCGGCGTATGTATGTACTGTGTACCACCAGGTAAAGCGTCCTGCAACACAAAGCGTGTGTGGTGTGATGCAATGCCTGCCCTTAGCCATGACCACGTGACCGAAAAATTACCTTATCAGCTCGAAGAATCTCTTCTACTTGCAATTGTTTTTTCTGTGTCCTCCAAGTCGAACAACAGTCTGAGGTGAGTCCGCGTCCATCCAGCCTTTGCGGTGACGACGACAAATGAATCGCTACTTCGAAGCCCTTCAATGGGTTAATGAACTTTCATCATATACCCAAATTTCCGAGCTACTCTACACCTTGCTTTTATCTTTTTACTGACGCGTTTCCTAGCTTCGTCCACTAAAATTTGTTCAGTCGCAAGGTAAGCATCCTTTCCTATCCTTTCCCAAATGATAGAACAAAATAGAAGTCAAGCCCTGACCTCGTCTAAAGGACGAGTGTTGATGAGCATCCATGCTAATACTGATGGTCCCAATCCTTACCATGAAAAGTTTTACCGACATACGCTAACTTAGTTCCTCAGGTTCTTGTCTAGTAACAACACACATTTCCAATGATGGTCTTACTTCGTAGCTGCTCGAAATCATGTGTTCATATTGTAAAACAATGCAAGATCAATTTCAACTCTAATGATATCCTGTAATATCCCTAAGGATCGCTCCAAAATGCGTTGGCTAACCACATCAGCCCAATGGCAACGCCGAGCTTGCCCTTGACACCAATTTGCCACCAGGGCTCTCCTCGCCATACCTTAAAACCGGGTGATTGGCGGTGGGTGGTCCCCTCGGCGAGTCTATCTACCCATCGCTGGCGATGGGGGCGAATGGGTGTGTCGGGTTCGAGGGGGAGGGAATTAGTTCCATCCTCGCCTCCCGAAGTCAAGGGCACTGTCTCTGGACTGAGGTTTGCGGCACTCGACCCTCCAGTGCCTGCGTCACGAGTCGTCGGTAGCGTCTTCTGCTCTCCGTCGCATATCCATGCTGTGATCTCTCCCGTAGCCCACGCGACTTGGTTAGAAACATAAATGAAGACGACGGTGGAGAGAACGAAATTTATAGGGCGCCATCGTGTGCCTGGGATGAGGAGCAAAACGCCCTTTGTGTCCCCAGCAAGCCAGAAATGATACTGGATGATGAATGTCTCCAACGAGCACTTTCCGACGAATGCGAAAGCGCGAGAGGAATATGATCGTAGGAGGGGAGTGGCGTTGCGCAGAGTAACGAAGGCCAGGATGGGGAGGAAGGACATGTAGGGGTGCCAGCCGTTGTAGGTGAACTTGCTCTCCTGAGTGAGCTCGAAGCCCATGAACCAGAACAAGACAATCACAGAAGCGCCGACGGATGCTTTGACAAACGAAGGCCACATTGGATGGTCGGTAAGGCGATGCTCACGAATCTTGATGACGGCGAGAGCAGCAAACATTCCAAAGTACACAATGTATTGATCGAGTGTCACTCGGAAGGTCCACTCGCGCGCGGACCAATGAATGAAGAAGACGCGCTCCAACATTTCGAATAGGGCCTCCAAGAGCCAGGTCTGGCTCATGAAGACCGCGAAAGCGCCCATGGAGAGGAGGATCTTGGAGACAAGGAAAGGGGTGTTGTCGTTGAGCTGGGACCCGATGGCCAGTGTGGCATAGATAATCATGAACCACATCGAGACGAGCGGTGCAAAGTAATAAGAGAGGTAATCCGTGTTCATGGTATACGCAAGAGTGAGCGTCAACATGTTCAACCGAACCATGACCTATGAAGAGTAGTGAATTGAGAGTGTGGTCAATCATCGCACAATCCTTACTGACCTGGGCGATGCGAAGGAAGCCAAAGTCTGCTTTCTTTATGTAGAAAGTTGTGTGTCCATAACCAGTCATGAATAGGTATGCTGCAACGAGAACTCGAATGGGATTATAAATGCCGGATATCTTAGAAGCGCCCAAGTAGTGGTAGATGAGTATAGCAACTATGATGGTGCATGAGCGCCGGATCAAGGGAGCAAATAATGGGCTCACCTTGCATCCATCCTTTCCACTCATCACTTTGGTCTCGACTCATGAATCCCAGATCTTTATCTGCGCGATGCATGGTGGCCAGGCCAACAGCAAGGCATGTCAATGACAAGAAGCTAAACGTCCATGGACTGAACTGTTTCTGCTCCTTGAGCCATAAACCAGTGCGGTCCGCAAGATATATCATGCAGATAGCACTGCCGAAGATAATCGCCGGTAGGTAATCCTTGTCGCTCACCCAGCCCTTGCTAGGACTATTGAGATCTGCTCCGACGATTAGACTGCACAAATATCATGTTGTTGAAAGTACTCACAAGAGCGATACAGGAACGTGCAGGTGCATAGTACGACACCAGCAAGCACGATTAAATGCATCGACGAAGGCCAGGGGTATCTCCGGCAACATGTCTTGTCCATAGGGAAAGTCTTAGGCCATTCATCGTTGCAGCGAAGGTTCAGCAAGATATTAGCCTGCGCCTTAACAATTGGTTGAGAGAAATGTAGTCCATCCTCTGTCTGCGAGTCGTCTAGCATCCTGTTAAACACAAGAGGTAGCGATACAGGTACAGCGGCGTCAGAACCAAGGATTTGCGAGAATGAGCCGATGGGTGGTGGCTTAATGCGATGATATAGGTCAGAGTTCATTGCGTCTATGTCGGAAGAATGCATGGTATCAAGTCGGTCTTGGGACAGTTTGGAGGGGACTACCTCCTCGATGGGAAGAAAGACGACTTTGTCCGCAGGCTTGATTCGAGACCCGGTCATCGCTTCGATGTGTGCTTCAACATTGGCTTCCCATGCTGGAAGCCCACCAGAACTATCGGCGTACCGAAGGTACCAAAGTCCAGATCCAAGGACAAGTAGTGCAGGTCGTTGCTGGCCCACGTCATCCGAGTATTGCCCTAGTGGATTTATCAAGGTCAGAGCAGCAGTCGTGTTCAGGAAAGGGTCCCAGACGAAGTCAAGCTTTGTTTGAGAGCCGGACACAAAAGAGTGGTCCGAGTGCTTCGCGCCATCATCCGGTGGTGCGCTTGGAAGTTTGGGGTCGAGAAGATGGGTGAACTGGAAGTAGAGTGTCCGTGTCACCGAGTCGCCAACGAAAACGACCCGTCGAGACGCGAGGCACTGAGAAGCGTCCTTAACTTGGTATGAGTGTAGCATACATCCTATCACACGAGTTTAACTTCCCACAGGTAAGGGTATAGACCAGGTACTTGCCCTCCGGCTGCCAGTTACGGTGGGCACTGTCCAACCAGGTTCCCTTCGTTAATAGCGTGTCACAGTGGATTGGATCCAGTCGGTCTGGGGTAAAATTCCGGGGCTGTGAATAAGAGGGCAGCGGAAACTTCACCTAATAACATACCAAAAAGATTGAATCGCAGTAATCCTGCTATGAGTGCAAGTGCTATAGCAGACAATGCTAAATGATGGTGCCATGATGGATCAAGCGAGAAGAGTCTCTTCGAGATCATTAGGTGTTGACAGCAAGAGACTCAGAGCTCTGTGGCGTCGCAGTCGTGGACTTTTGAAGTTGAGCCAGTGGAATTGGTTACGACACTATGAGAAAATTTGAAGCAGCTCAAGGGTCAGAGGGTCCAACGACAAGGAACAAGGTGATGATGGTCTTTCAGAACAGTCGAATTGGCCGTGACCAATGAAGGTCTTACTCAGTCCATGTCGCTAGTTTCCAGGTGACTTGTTCTCATGGGCACTCCGGTCGAGACCCAGTATTCGCTACCCACGACAGCCGAGCGTCTCAAATAATAATTGGAACAATTGCATTGTTAATGTACTGTCCGTTGTTTACTAGCGAACTATTATCGAGAGGTGCACGAAGTGTCCTTTATACAGGCATGGTGGAGCTGATGCATACACAGGGTTGCGAAGCAAAAGGTATGAGGAGCAAAGCTAAATACTCGACCCTCCGGTGGTCGTAGTGAAACCTGGGATTTGCGGTTAGCCTAAGTCAACAAGCATAAAAACCACGCTGACCGGTTCCTTGGCAATGGTTATTTGACGAGGTGGGTATGCAAGACAGGTATCGACAGCCAGAACATGCTAACATAAAAGTTAGATCGTGTCAGCTTGTCATTCAAGGGAAAACATACCAGCGTACGGATCAGAAGTATAGAAGTTGCGGATGAGGACTACAAAGAGCACGACAGCCAGTGGAATGGCTGCCAGCCTGAACGCCCACATGATGGCTTTATGCCGCTTGGTAGGGCTTACAACAGGGTACAAGGTCGTGCCAACAAGGAGGCCCATACACAGCCCTCCAAGATGTGCTAGCAAAGGAGTTAGTAAGGTTGAACGCACATGCCATGGAAGGACAAACCGAAGTTGTCGACGTCTTGGTTCGGATAGAAGTCAGCAATGCTCGTTTGGCCGGGCAGGTTGAGTACTTACATGGGACATAACCCAGAGCAATTCCAAAAATAAGCTCAACCGTCATCCACGCGAGCTGCGTAGTCGACTTATCAGCTGCAAAGTACTTCGTTATGCATCAAACTCGCCTTTCGTTTAGGGCGATACGTGTACTTCCAATGAGCGAATAGGTCCACCCAAGTGACCTATTTTACTGTTTAACATCAAGTGACGAGGGTAGACAGGCAGAACGCTCACCGCGACTGTGCCAAAGATTGCCCCACTGGCACCCACAGACGGTGCTCCCACCAGCGAGAAGTTACCACCCAAAACGTTGCTTTCCCACAAAGAGTCGGTATTTTCCACGTACAAGCAGTCAGGAAGACGTACCCAAAGATTCCAGCAGAGAAGTAGGTAATAAAGAAGCCGGCTGAGCCCATCTCTCGCTCAATCTGCGAAGGTGTCAGAATTTACAAGGTAGGCGCGCGAAGCAACTATTACCTGCGCGGACACCGTCAATTGCGCAAGCATGTTCAGGAGGATATGGATGAAGCCAGCATGCAGGAATATGGCGGTAATGAATCTGGAAAAAGGGCATTGGCAAGATCACTCCGCAGCGTTATTATTGCCACTCCCTTACCGATACCACTGACTTGGGGCACTTCCATGGAACCCTCCAAAACCACAAACGTCCTCGATGGTGCAAAGAATGTTTGGAGGGTTCGCTGTATCATTAAGACCTGGAATGACAATCGTTAGTACAGGTACCCTTTAAATTGAAGGTGCTCCATACATGGCATCAGAGTAGATGAGGAGAGATTTTGCACGGACTTCATGCACGGAGGAAAGCGAGCACCAAGATTAATAAGTGCACTCTCGGAAGGTCCTAACATCGGGTTCACAACAGGCTACGGCGCACGTCAGAGCTTTGCAGTGAACCAAGGGCGTCAACACTAACCTTGAAAGATACTGGCGTGCCCTGGGCTCGACTATTCACCACAAGTTCGTTGATAAACACACCGACCATAGCGATCGTCAAAGCCCAAACTGGAATAGCTTAACAGGAGTTACATGTATGACACCGCTGGACCTTACCAACGAAAGGATGTTTCTGCCGCCCTATTCCTCGTTTCTTGTCTTCAATACGCTGCTCTAGAGGGTATTTCCCGGTACCAAGGAGACTTTGGAAAGGGGTCCCTTTCTCCGCCACCATCTTCGAGTCTTCCGGAGAGGGCTCAGCATACTCTGATCAGAGGAGTAGTTCAGATACACGTATATATTTCGAATAGCGACTGCATACCCAAGTCCTGATAGGTAGAAGACCGACCCATATCTGCCGCGCTATGAATTAAAGAAGCATCCGACTTTCCGACCACAGATGTAGGGCGAAACGCTAAATACGAGTCGTCGTCGCGATATGGAACGCCCAGTTCTCCGAAATTCGACGAGCGTTTCTCGGGAAGTGATGGTGTAGGAAGACGGCTTGGACCCGCCGACAGAGAAGGCGATGCACTATGCTGGCGGTAGTCAATAGCTAAGGACTCCGCTTCTGTAGGCCCTGCTCCTGGCATTGGTCTCGAGAAGTCCGCAGCTGGAACGCCGCTGGTGAATGTCGTAAAAGTTTCGGTGTCATCGTGGACCGACTGGTGTACGCTGAAAGGTTCGTCGCGTGCGCCGTCGCCAAAGGGACCATTATATCCTCCAGTTGCTGGTTTGCCGCCATCGTATGGTACCGAATACGCCATTGCTGCCACTGTCTGGCAGTGCCAGAGACAAGGCGAGATAGAACTCAAGAGAAAGTGGTATTAGAAGAAGACAAGCAGCACAGGAAATTAAGGGTAACAACAAGTCTAGGTTCACCGCAACGTGCAGTGGAGTCTTTTACCACAGCCATTTTGCCAAGACGTTATATTTATCTACCACACGCTCTGACATGAGACCACCATCAATCTCGGGACTGCGCCGAAACCAATTGCGGGTGCCACGGAAATCTTGTCGTTCGGCGTTACATTCTGAAACAAGCCAGCATGGGCTTCATACAGCGTCATAGTGTACAGGTGAGCAACAGGTTGTTACTTGGAATTTACCCACTGGGAGCTAGTCGATTGAAAGACCTTCACTTTCCCCCCATCTTTTCAGAAGCGTATTGCTTGGCTGGCCGAAGGGGTCCAGTACTTTCCTTGCAACCTCCACTCCAGCAATAGGAAGGTTAGCGGGATCGAGCATCCCGAGTTGGACCAAAACGCTGGCCTGGTCCCAGTATCTAGAGGATGTTTCAAGCTCAAACAAAGTCTTACATTCAATAGAATACCGACTGACAGATGCCTGCCACAAGCGAACTTATCAGCGGTAATCGACCAGCACCATGTGAAGGGTCTTACTCAAAAAATAGCTTGTCCCCTCGAAACGCAATGACGCCAACCATGGCGATCTCAATCGGTTTTTCGGTTGGCGCGATTCCAGGCAAGAAGCTTGCAGGGCTATTAAACACAGGTTATCAAAATCTCGCGAAAACGCACTAATCAATCTCCTGTGATTGAGATTAACAACGATGAACCAAAGGCGAACATATGACTGTCAGGTTGATCATGACACACCGATGTATGTAAACATTTAAAGATCATCTCATCCACAATCCGATCGGCCCCGACTGTTGAGGAATCAGTTGGACCGCTCAAGTACAAAGAGACGACCCTACCCGTTCTCGAAACCGTGATGAGCTCAAATTTGGTGGGAGTGACCTGTGCCCTAGGTCACAAAGGTTGTTCGGTGGTCATAAAATCCCGTACCGTTGTAAAATGATACTGACGGCGACATATCAGAAGCATAACTCTCGGGTTTTCAGAGCTCGGACTCGCCTTGTAAAACCTCGCCAAATCTTTGTAACCCACCCCGCCAGTCATCGTGGGCACGTGGTTCACATAAGGCGTTTCAACCTGGCGATAATTTATAATTCAAAAGAGGATCTGAAAACACGGAGGCCCACCATCGTTGACATCGTCTCTGCACCAACGTTTGAGAGGTGGTTTGACGGAGGTAAAAAAAATCAACACCCACTAGGCGCATCTCTCTCTGCGAACTCCTGGTAACAGAACACGAGAAAATCGTGAATATTCAACGATGACGATGCAGAGAGACGCACGTAGTAAGTGTGCATGTCCCACAGCTTCTCGAAGTTGAAATGGGGACCCAAATATCGCTTTAGGACTTCCAGAGTTCGGGTAAGAGAAAGACTCGCAGCAGAACGAGTGTAAGCGTCGACATTGCGAGCTTCGCCAACTTTGACTCGGACAGGGGCTTGGGCATTAAATGGAAAGGGGGGAGAGTTGGAGACAAGCGGATATGTGTATACCTTGACGGGAGGATAAGAATGTGTCGGAAGAACATATCCTAGATTAGCCAGGTCCTCCAACGGTTGGATGGCCGCATGGAGAGCCTCTTGCGAAGACGCCAAATGAAAGGTCACCCTTTTCACCAGATAAGGACTCTTCAACTGTAAAACAGCGGATAAACCTCACGGTAAATGTCGTGCTCCCGAATCTTTGATGAGAAACCCGCGAGGAATGTCAGCGTTTGGGCAGAAGTGTATGCAGACTTTGAGATCTGCCATGGCGAGAGCAAGTTGCGAGATGATTTCTCCAGCATCCTGGGTAGCAAGACCGTAGGTGATGAGACCCCAATTAGCCTCAAGGCCACTAGCAGTGATTTCTTTTCCCGCATCTTTAAGAGCTTCTCTGAAGGAAGCGGATTGCGGGAGGGGATATGTCATGTGCACGACGTTATAACCCTCCTGGGAGAACTAGAGGGCTTCTTCAGCAGGCGTTTCATTTGAGACTAAAACCGGTACTTACCTGTTCGCACCATCCAGACTGATTATCTGGAAGCAAGATGAGTAGAGTTGGGGGTTTAGTCACTGAAGGTACAGCGTTTTTGTGGAAGTGGATCCACTGGGATGTCATGATGGTGGAAGCTGCGTCACGGTTGTGATTATTAAAGTGGCCTGGGGACTAACGAAATGTCGATTTCTGCCGTCTGGTTTGAACTTTGGAGTGTACCGATTCCCGAACGCCGCTTCGGCGAGTACGAAACGATTATACGCAAGAAGCCAGCCAAAGTTTGGAAGAGATGCAGATTGGATGTCATCGCAGAGTACTTGGTGTGATCAGGTTCCTGCTAGTCCCTCTCATTCCGGAGGACAAGCGTCGAGTACAGCCCTAATTTAATTGCTGCTCTTCTGCGTGATCTACGTTCAGGTACTGGTAAGACTCCATATCATGCAAGTGTGGTATACATGGGTACGATATTCAATGACTGTTGTTAAGAAGGCTTGGACGGGTGAGATGAGCAAAGATGCGAGATCAGGAGGAATGGATCCGGGTTATTAACTTGAAGGAGAAACGAAGGGTGTAAATTGGTCCCCAATCAAACTCAGGCGTCCTTTGCTCCTGGCAGATGGCTTCCGAGTGAGAGGAGTCGCGTGAGAGGTAGCGCGAGGAACATCGGTATTGATCCGAAGGTCCTCGACGTCACTATCAGTGGGTAAGGGTGGCGAGTCGTCGTCGTCGTCGTCGTCAAGATGGGACTCTATATCTATAGGCCTTGCCCATCTCGATGGCTTGAAGCCATCTAACCATCGCAAAGCATCGATGCTGACATTGCGAACCCTACAACTCCGGCATTTCCATTCCATCGATCCCGTTGCACTGGCACTACTTGAACTGCGCGGATCGACCTGGTGAGTCGATGGGCGCCGAGTGTACTCTGTGATATACCGCTTGACCGGAGCTGCGGATAGCATGCGAGGATCTGATGGGAGGAACAAGGGGAGCATATAGCGCGAGTCCAGGAGCTCGCCAAGTACCTGCGGAGCCTTAGCAGGCTCCCACGATGCTTTATCAAATGTTCGATCGAACAGAAGGTCGATGCTGTGCTGAGGAGCGGAAGTCTCTGTCGTGGATATGCTTGGGGTTTTAACTCCATCTGCCTGGTCAACCACCGAACTATCATCAAAATCTCGCTCCCGTTCCCGCTCTCGCTCGCCAATCTGTGCAGTAGACTTAGCAACAGCGCGGGCAAGAGCCATAGTATACTCGCCTCTTTTCGCAATGCCTCAACTCCCATTTTGACACGGTGGCGCTCCCAGTCTTTTTGCAGCTGCGTCAGATATTGCAAGCACTCGTCAGTCATCCGGCCTTCATTGACTTCATATTTATAATCGCGAACGGCGCGACGCATCTAAATAGAGCAAAAGTTGAATAAGAAGTCATTATTGAAGAACAAACGCGAGATACCTGAAGAGGGTTGATACTTTTCATGGTTTGGATAGTGGCAACCAAGTCAGAGAAGTCGGTGATGGACGACAAACGCTGGAAGCTGCGTCAGTCATCGAAATGGTACAGGAAAAAACTAGAGGATACCTGTAACCAAGTAAGGAGACCTCTAACGGGAGACAAATGTGACGCTATTCCTTTGGGTAAACCCATGTCTTCTATCCATTCCTCGAGTACGGTGAGGTTCATGCCAACTTGGATGGCTCGTGACCTTCGGAGGTCAGCACGACACCAGATCGCAGGATGAGAGGTCGTACCGGCATAGGTATTTCTTCCTAGTGAGCACACGATTGAATATTTCGCCTGTACATTATTAGCAGTATCAAATCTGGAAGCTCAATCAACTTACTCGACGTCCAATACATCACCTGCGACCAAAACTGTATAATAAATACCGGGTTGACGTCTGATAATGTCAACAGCGTATGTACTGCGGTGAGGAAGGAGATCAACTCCCGCAAACCCTTCGACGGTGAAGTTTCAGCGAACACCATGGTAGCTGGAGTCCGCGCACGAGACAATGTCTGTCGTAGAGACGAAAGGGCTTTTGGTGTGACTGGAGCAGGGGAGTTCAAGCTAATGGATGGAGATGGTGGGCGAGTGGGTAGGAAAGGAGGGGAGGATGGCGTGCCATTACGCAGAGGTGTAGTCGAGGTAGGAGTGGTGGCCGTGGCCGTCTTCTTTTTGGCGCTAAATGGCCTTAGAAATGACCACTCGGATTCGAATTGAACCCCATCAAGTTCAGAAGAGAGTGGTGCGTTTTCCAGCAGAGCGGCATCCAGTAGCTGGTCTATTTTTCGTTCCGCAAAGCGGATGATAAAGACTAGGGAAGAGTTAAATTAAATAGACGTAATTGATCTGAAGAAGCCACTCACCGAAGACAGAGTTAATGACTTGCTCCATGAGCTCAAATGACCCGAGCATCTCGCAGGCATCATTGATTGAGTTGTCACATTGCATAAGATGGAGCCAAATGGTTACATTATATAACCAGAAAATCAGGCAAGTAATGTCTTCCGAGCGACTCTGCATGAACATCGAGCAGTTGTAACAACGGAAATTCATAGAAGCTTACGAAAAATCTCTCCTCGATAACGTCAGTGGCGCCGAGGATCAGGTCTTCCAGCCATGTCGCATCACAGGTCAGGCATGCAAAGCGGGCCATGAGATAAAGGGTGTTCGCGGGCTGAGAGTTCCGAGCAGACATTTGAGAGTTAGTGACAATGGCATTAAAGACGCTAGGAAGTTCTTGAGGGGACCAAGCAAGCATAGAGGTGAAGTCCAAAGGAGGTGTCTACAGCGAGCATTCTGAGGGATGCACCAGAACGTCGGGAGTGGGACTTACGTATAGGTCTTCATTTGAATCGTCATCTTCCTCAGAGTCGGACTGGGATGATGAGGATTCGGAGTCATCATCTCTCCACCATTGAACGGGAACGTCCAGGGTCTTCACAACACTATTCCGGAGGTCCTTCTGCCGATCCTTGCGCTTCAGTTGCTCGTCGAGAGCTCTGCGTCTCTGCTCCATCCTTCCACCTGTCCAACCTTCGCTCCTCATGGATTCTTCAAGTAGCAATGCAACATCCTCGCGTCCAGGAAGTAGCGTGTGAGCAGTGACGATATCTAATGGCGTCAACTGTCTCTTTGTCACCGAAAGCGGCGAGCAACCATGCGTCATCAAGTGGGACACTAGAGTAGGTGGTGCCAATACGGCAGCATGGTGGAGAGGTGTCCATCCGGCTAACAAAGACGTGAATGAACGACCCTCCTATTAACGCGAAAGTTACTTACCATTATCAGGATTCAGAAGATCGGCACCTTGGGCGATCAACATACGAACACATTCTTCACGTTCGACCTCTCTATCAGTTTCAGACCCGAATCCTTGTATAGCCTGACTGATGAGTCCAAGTCCATCTTCGTCGCGTGCACCAAGGTCCAAGAAAGGCTGAGCGAGATGATCGGCGAGAAGATATTGTAAGAGTGAAAGGTCGCCAAACAGACACGCGCGTGATAGGCAATGCGAGACAAGCACGGCTTTCTGTGAGGGATCAAGACCGGAGTGTGGGGACAGTAAGTGGGCGATCTGAACGGGGCTTGGGTACAAGGGATGTAGTTCTGGCTCCGGTGTCAGATCCAAAGTCCCCAGTGCTCCTGGGTTCATAGTTATCGCCTTTCCAAACGAGAGACGGGGTTGCCTTGAAGGACAGGCAAACTAGCCGGACGGATTCGTGGCGGCGCTGATTGTCAGCGAAAGACTGGCACTAGATTTGGGTTCAGACGGTCAGGAATTAGGGCACTTGTAACAAATCGAACAGCGAACGTAGTCCAACGAATCGATATCGATGAATAGCGAGCAGACTTTGTTGTAGGACTTGACGGTTGAAAAGGTGCTGGTAACTTAGTCACTGAGCGTGGTCGGCATGTAGACTTGCTAAAATCGTAGTTGCCGGTTCAACTTTGCAAATCACCTGCGCTGAGCACCAAGTCATCGCAGCTATTCTTACGTCTATACTACGCTTTGCACAGGACGCCATGTCAATGAAAAAGAGGGTAAAGCTGATTGACAATAGCGAAGGCCGCGACTCTGATCATTCCATGGAGGACGATCCCAAACTCTCTCAACCCTCATCAGATGCAGACGGTTCTGGCGAGTCTGATCAGGAGAGCTCGCCTGACACGGACGACGAGATCGCAGATGCACATTGGAAGAAGTCAAAGAAAACCCTCAAGCGTAAACGACGCGCTACAGAGCCTTCACAGTTCGGTGCAACACTACAATCTCTTCTTCATACCGAGGCACCCTCTGCTCTTCCACTGTCACTCAAGCCTTCGGTGACACGTCAAAAGAATGACGCCAAACTGGAGTTGCAGGCAAAGAGGGTTATCATGGTCGAGCGGAAAGAAAAGGAGGACAAGGGCAGAATCAGGGATGTCATCGGAGGGTGGGGCGGGGAAAGTGAACGATCCTTG